>JAULBZ010001283.1:0-23079 GCA_032360805.1 Neoturris breviconis | reverse complement strand
AGGCTGATACGGAAAAATTTCTCGGGGCTTTGCCCCGTACCCCACTGGAGGCGCTTACAGCGCGCCCCCAGACCCCCTAGCTGATGTTTTTAGGCAGGCTCGCTTTGCTCGCTTTTGTTCCGGCCGGAACGAAAAAATACAGTGGCATGTCTGAGTTAGTGAATTTTACTTTTGAATTAGAAATATGATAAGAAACAACAGGGCTGGAAATAACTGCCGGGTGGAGGAGAGATTTTTCAGAATATTTTCAGCCACATCTATTTGCCGTTCCATTCCAAAAATGTATTCTGTTGTCTTTTATTGTCTAGTGGTTCTTCATTTTTAATGTTATATATATAGTATCTTCTGATGGCCGAAACATCCAAAAGCTCTATTTCCTCAGAATTACAATAATACTTCACTCTAAGTGGCAAAATAGAAACACTGATGTTTATTACAAAGATACCAATAGTCACGATTACTTGAATTTTCAAAATCATCATCCTGCACATATTAAATGAAAAATTCCATACAATATAGCCAAACGTGTAATAATATTCTGTTCCAACCCTACTACAGAGCAAAGACAATTAAATGAATGGAATTAATGGTTAATAAGCTGTAACTATCCTGTACCACTCATCCAGAAACACAAAATTACGGGGGTCCTGCTCCACAGCAAAAGAAAAAAGAAAAAATTTTACTATTTGTCCCAACGTTCTATAGCAACTTGGGCATTGCTTGAACAGTTGAACTTTGCAATACTCTATTTTCGAATTTAAACAGCAAAAGAATCAAAGAAATCTTTGTAGATTCCAATACCATACTAACTCTAAAACAACCACCTAGTTTGCTACGTCAGATTAGTAAAACAAAGTTTCATTATACCATCCCGTGCGGAAGATAACAGCTTATTTTAATGTGATAACAAATGCCGCAATTTTTGTAACAATTATGTACAAGAAGGATAATCATTCATTACTGCCAATGGTAAAAAATGGTTTATTTTAAGAGTCACTTTAATTGCAAAAGTAAAAATATAATTTATTTCCTTAAATGCACTTCATGTAACATTACAACATACACAGGAAAAATTAATAACCTTTGTCTCCATATGAATAGTCAGACTTAAAAAAATTTCGAATATTTTATTTACATTCACCAAAATGTCCAATTTATGATTTTTGTTGAATCAGAAATTTTTTTGAATTCTGTTAATAAGGATTTGACCATAGTCATATTTGGACTTAGAAAATCTTATCGATATTTTTGATTTCTAGGAGACTTTGACCACATCATGGTAAGTGATATTTTTTATAAGAATGCAATTTCAAGAATTGAAATCTCCATTTTGATTTTGGGAAGCTTCCTTTTTCAATTTTGAAATAAATATACAATTTGAATATTACATTTGTAATAAAACTTTTATAGTCCCTAGGTGCTTTGGGAATAGATTGCACAATTAAAAATTTCTCAACAATTTTGAAAAATCCATACTATTCTATGATATCTGTCTGAACTGAACTTAGAACAGTAAAATATTAATTAAAAGGTTAAAAAAAATCCTCAAACCCTCCTTCCCTGATTTATTTAAAACAAGCGTAATATTCCTATTTTACTAACTATAACATATTCTCTAAGTGTGTACATAATGCTATGATGCATAATGTGTGTATGCAATTCATATATTTATGTGCTAGATTTAACTTTCATTCAGTTTGGTGAGCTATTTTTAATACTGTACCTTTGATTAATACTTTTTAGATGTCAAACTTGTGTAGATGTTCTCTTTTCAAGACCATCAGCTGCATGCCCTCAATGTAACACTCCCCTGAGGAGGAGTGATTTCCGTGTTCAACAATTTGAAGATGCTAGTGTGGAGAGAGAAGTTGATATTCGAAGAAAGATAGTGAAGATGTAAGCTCTTTATATTTGTCCGAATACTTTATATAGTCTATTTATTATGTCACTAAAACTGAATATACATTTTCTTGTGTTTCATTTAACCCTATTTAGGCCGGGGGTGGAGTGGGGAAGATTCTCCCCTGTCACATTATTATTTATAACGTCTGAGCCACAAAAGCAATAGAGCTGAAACTTTTTGACTTTTTGGAACTATCTATAAGACACAAATTGTAAAAAATTTAGCTTTATTACTTAAAAGGATAAAAATATATGGGTGAAATCCTATATAATTTGCCAAAACCTTATTTTGCAATAACTTCTGTTTGATTAATACTTATAACATGAAACTCATTACATATAATCACAAAAGGAACGTTTGTGAAAATTTTGGTCACAGGACTAACCTGTTTTCCCCGATTTTTCTGAAATTTTTCTTCGGATCTTCGGTCAATAATTTTAGTATTTTGCAATGGTGTTGTTAAAAACCCGGAAACTGCCAAAATATTTATTCATTTCTTCTGTGTAAGGACCTAAACTAACGAATATGCTAAGTTTCGACAAAAATATTCTTACACCTCAAGTGCCTGAGAAAACGGTAAAAATATTTTTTATTGTCGCAAAAAAAATACGACTGTGCAGAGCCATTGCCGCCGTAAAACCTCTGTTGCTAAAGCTCCCTATCATCTATATCTTCAACCTTTGTACGTCACAATTATAAATATATAGTCGACTTCCAATTTCTTCACAGATATACAGTAACTGATTAACATTAAGTAGGTACTATTTCTCAAAAAAGCGAAGAGAATCTACAGAAAAACATCTGAAAAATTATAGCAACTATTTTCTCTCTTTTTTGAACGTTCGCCTCCGCCATTTTTTACCAACTAGAAAACTTTACATGGTCTCTTAAATAATTTCACCAGAAAACGATGTCGCATTTGATTGGTTTCATCAGTAAGAAAGCCAAAATTAGACATGGAATGTGTTATTTTGGCTTTTACGCGAAATTTTCCGCCTAAATGGAAATCAACAGTAAGAGACAGTGATTATCATTCTTAACGATGATTTCCACTTCAATATATTTGGCACAGGAACGGGACTGGAATGGTATAGCATGTCACATAAGCATGCACAGATCATTATTTTGCTATCCCGTGAGATGGCTATCCTGTGCTGTAGTGTTCCGATACTAACCAAAGTTGAACTGAGTTCAAGACCACAGTGATCGCATTTTTTTCAACCAATCAAATTATTATACATATTTTTTCGTAAACATTTTATTTAAGACGGTGCCTAAAAATGCAAACAGAAGATTTGAGCTATCTTCGTTGGTGAATCTTTTGTTATTATGTATCTGAATGCAACACTGAGTTGCTCATTTTGTCCAATTTTTCTCTTTTTTGAGATGAAATATATAAAGAAGTATTTTGATCATTGATTCATTGTTTAACAAGTGATATTCTCCTTTCTGTTTCCCTTCCGAAATACTTTTTTCTCTCTAATCTTCTTATTAACAAAAGAAGCAGACATGTTTATTTAGTTTCTATAATTTTATTTGGAAGCGATATTTAAAGGAAATTGATTTTTCCGATCTCTTTCCAGTGATCCTATCCTGTACCGCTCCCATCCTATTTCAATCCCAAGAAAGAAAGTGAAGTGCAAATCCACCTTATGTATTAATCATTCTAAAGGTAGATTTTCACTAGGGGAATTCGCACAAATTCTAAATGAAGCCATTGTATTGCTTGAAAGCAATGCCACCTGAAATGCAGACTGCTTTAAAATAGGTGGAGGAATTTTTAACATAGCTTCTGACTAAAAAGCCTAATGCTATGCTCAAATATCACTCTTCTGTTATTTATCCTTCATTTAAGCACTATTATAAAGGAAATACCCAATGGGCAAAACCTTGTTCAAAGTCGGCAGTAAAGACTCTACCGTCTTTACTGCTGACTTTGAACAAGGTTGTCCACTGGATAATCAATTACAAGCGTGTTAATACTGTACAGGCAGGGCTATAACTGCCAGACATCACCTGTTTAAGAGTGTTTTTTTATTAAGGAAACTGAAGTTGTCCTCGTCATTGTGGATGAGGGATTTTTGAGCATTGTGAGTATTTGCTCATACTTCGAACACTGATATGCTTTTCTGTATACTTTAATTTACAGATATTTGTTTTTAGTTTCAATAAAAGAGAGGAGGATTTCAAAACGTTACTAGAATATAACAATTATCTAGAAGATGTTGAAACAATCAGTAAGTACACTTAGTTGTTATATAAGAGTGACATTAACAGCCGCGGATTTGGAAAAAAAATAAGAACATCCAAAGAACTAAATTCCTGAAGACTGAAACTAAATTTACTAAAGGGTGAAGGCTTTTAGAATTTTAGAAATTACTGACGACCAATACTTAATTGCTTAAAGGCTGAAACTAAATTTACAGTGGGCATTTTTTATTTTTTTTCAAGTTGCCCATTCGGCAAAAACCTGTTCAAAGTCAGCAAAATAACGTTAGAACAACGTTCTTTGATGGTTGTTCTAACGTTATTTTGCTGACTTTGAACAGGTTTTTGCTGACTGGGTAGGAACACTTAAGAATATAGGAAATTAATAGAAACATTTATCCTGGTGCAGATATTATGTGTGTATTGTAAGAAATAAATTCCATGATTAAGGTTACGCGAAAGGCCTAAATTTACTATCTACAAGCAAAAATAAGTTCATTGCCATAATTAAAAAAGTCAGAACATTTTCAACATTTGTTTTAAAGTTGTTTCTTTGTTATATGACTGTTCAAAATCGTTATTTGTAAACTCTTAGCATAATAACTCGCAAAGTTTACACTGTAAATATACCCTTAAGTGATTATTTTTAATTTTCAATTTAAATTGAATGTTATTGTGTTCCCTGCAAAATACATGCATAACTAATTAGTTGTAAGAACAGGAGTTACCATGAGAATGACACTTGTAAATTCAATATTGCCACGAAGGAGGTTCAAAACATTTACGAGCAGTGTGGGCATTGCCAACAATCGCCATTTTGTTAATAGTTCATTTAAGTTTATGGCAGACCATTTAACACACTCTTTCTCAGGAGTCTCAACTGGCAATTTAGAATTCTTCCTAAAACTTAAATGTGGCTAGTAAATCAGCCGCTTATTTAAAAAAATGATTATCTTTAATGGTGTATTTTTTTTCATTTAAAAGTTATTTCCTTATACCTTTTTTGTTTTGGAAAAACGTAGAGAGAAAATTGTCCTCTTCTTTCTAATAAAGCTAGACTAGTTATGAATATATCCACTCAACAGATCATTCCTTTGGCTTTCAGAAAATGTATAGTTTTGCCATGGGAAAATTAATAGATTTTGAGATAATTGGAATAAAGGGAACCTATTATGCTTAAGGTTTTGCGTATCCTGAATAACTTATTGTATCCCTATTTTATACCTCCTTTTAATTTGCAAAATACTTTTAAATGGCATTGTGCAACAATATAATTCAAATGTTCTTCATAGCACTCAAATGTGCTGACAATTCACATAAATTTACCACGCACAACATGAAAGCCTACCGAATACGATCCCATATTTCTCCGTATTCGGTAGGTTTTCATGCTGTGATGGTGGATACATCTCCGTATATTTCTCCTATATTATTGCTCTACAACTGACATTTACTTTAATATAAATCTAGATTTTATAGATATCCAGGATCTATCATTATAGTAGGATAAATTCTGAAAAGCTAAATTTTTAACACTTTTTTTTATATATTTATAGTCTTTAATTTGGCAAATAAAACTGATATAGATGAGACAAAGAAGAAAGTTGATTTGTATAAGCGGGAAAATGAAAGACTGATCAGAAAAAACAATTCCAAAATTGTAAGTTTATAGAAATATTTACATAATCACTGTGGAAGAGGGATTTATAGGCATTGCTTTAGGCTTTTCTGCTATGTACAAAATCACTCCTCCGCACTGATTATTTTGCCCAAATTTTGACCACTGTAGCTACATTATATTAAAAATGTTATTTAGGATTGATTTCCACAATGCGAAATATTTGGGGCGAAAGCCATTCCATCGGTAGAAACCGGCGTCACACATGGTCGCCGGACAGGTGATGTCACTTAACTAGTGTAATGTGCCTAATGGTGGATTAAAACTTAATTTTTCGAGTCTGTTTTTTTCTCACTGTTTGAAAATGGTTTCGTAAATTGTAAAGATAAACAAATAGCCTTAGTAGCAAGAATGATTGAATGATACATTGAGATATTATAGATCTATTCACAAATACATGAAAACGAGGCGTTGGCTGTTCAAAGTAAATCTTGTTGCAATGCAATAACTTCCTTTTTATGCATGGACTGAAGAAATTGAAGAAATTGCTTTTTTCTCTGTTGTCACACAAGAAGCAAAATCATTTACTCAAAAATGATACAATCATTCCATGTACCTTGTATCATGCGTATTAATTTTTGCATGTGGAAATATTTGTGAATTTCTCCTTTTTTCGCGGCAATTTTTTTTCATGCCTGTGAAAGCACGAAAATAAGTGCATACAAAATCGGTCATTCACGAAAATTTATACATGCAAAACTTTGCAAACTTTTGTTTGCGGCACAAATATTTTTTCTCAAAATGAGAAGAATTTAATTGATTCACTTATTTTAAAAGAACAAAAAAAGCTAACTTCGCGAAAAATTGGTACACACGGAATGTGTTTTCGTGAGCCATACAACTAACAAAGAATATAAGTCTGAGAAAATCTGTTTTCTGTGATCTACCAAAGACCATAAAGAATTTGATAAGATAACCTCCAATGCGACCTGTAGTTTCTGGTTATCGGTCATGTACCGCTAATGTATCAGAATTTTTAGACTCATTTTTAGAAAGTATCAATTTCTCTTTAGCGAGGTTCTTATGTATTTGTAACACATGTTCTTAGAATGAGTTATGATAAAATTTGATTAAACTGAGAACACAATTATAATATTTTGGTGGACTGTTCATGAACTTGAACTATAATATGTTGTATGAATTAGAAATTAATTTTATAGAGTCAAGAAGACGCAATGCTCAAGGCTTCACTAGAATCAGAAAAGCTAGATTTTGCAGAAAAGCAAAAACAACTTCTTATGGAAGAAAAAGATCTTGAAAAACAGAAAAGAAAAGAGAAAGAAAGCTTGATAAATGATTTGGTTTGTATTTTCACTAATCGATCTGTACATGGTGTTATGGTAACACAAACAAATGATTATTGACTTCGCAGCGGTTGAAATAAGAGTAAA
The DNA here is from genome assembly GCA_032360805.1 of Neoturris breviconis. Classification (NCBI taxonomy): domain Eukaryota; kingdom Metazoa; phylum Cnidaria; class Hydrozoa; order Anthoathecata; family Pandeidae; genus Neoturris; species Neoturris breviconis. Next base: position 15,899 of record JAULBZ010001283.1, on the reverse strand, counting down.
TAATCATCGTGAAGGAGCAATCTTAATAGTCTGAAGCTATGCTCAAAAATCTCTCCTCCACAGTGATTATTTTCTCTTATTTTAACTACTATGGTCTGTAAATACTATACAGTAGCCTACGATATAGACCTTTGCTTGTTTAGCTCGGTCTACGCACAAATGTCATATTTGCTGATATGAGTCTCACTTCTTTCTCGGTCTGCAAAAACATGAACAAAGAATTAAACCACTCAGCTTTGTCAAGATCTTTGTTTTTTGTCGGTATTCGTTTGAACATCAGTGTGCATGCAATGTAGTCCTGAAAATCCTGGGATTTTGAAACTAAAAATGTGACATTTGTGCATAGGCCGAGATACATGAAGGTCTATTTACGTAGGCTAACTATACAGTAGCCTTCTGGTTATTGGAATCAACACTTGTTAGGTGCCATTTCCAAAATTTGTTTCAAAAATTTATTTGAACTAATTCTTTTTTCTCTCTTGAGCTTCAACATACCTTTAAAACACGAAGCTTAAATATAACTGCCGGACATTGCCTGTGGAGGAGTGTTTTTTGAGTATAGTGTTCATCTGTGAAAATATTAGCAATCCATTAATCGCGCTTTGCTTATTCGGGGTGTTTCCTAGTAAAATATTTTCTTGAAAGGGAGTGTGCTAGTTTGTATTCGGGGATCTATGGACAAGCAAAATGTTGAAATTATGTGGGAAATCTAAAACTTGTGTACGCTGTTTAGTTTCCTTACTATTTTGACATACCTTGTTGGACATCTTGATATTTCTTGTGGCTCTTGGCCAGGGCCATTTTAGGTCCCAATGACGTCATAGGGTACCAACGAATGAAACTCAAATCTTTTGAAAAACAACTTTACCATCAGAAAAAAGGACTGTGATATTTAGTTCGGCCGTTTTCAAGTTATAGCCCGGTAACCCTATTTCACCTAAGGTGGGGGCAAGTTTGCCCCTGTCCCATACCTTTTTTATACACAATCTAGCGCCTTGAAATTTTGTAAGTCTGAATTACAACCTATTTAACATCAGTGTGCCAAATTTCACGTTCATTCAGGTTCATAAAATAAAACCACCTCACGAATTCCTAGTTTTTCCCACCTAAATATCTAAAATTCCAAAAAATTAATATCTTTTGCTTACAAGGAGGGGTATGAACTTAAAAATATCGACACTCTTTCATATTGACAAGTAGAATCATTTCTACAAAACATTTTTGAGTGACATGCCCGTTTTCCTCGATTTCCCTGGTTTTTCCAAAATTTGCCGGGGTTTTATCTCAATTTTCTACCCGAATTTTACAGACCCTAAATTCTTGCAACTCTGTAAAAGAGCTATGTTTTTCCTCTCAGAATCAGTCAATAGAAAGTATTTCCCAGTCTTTTCTATTTACTTCTAAAGAGAACACATATTTTTTAATAAATCAACAAATTTAAAAATTCTGATAACGTCGTAGCAAGCAAAGAAAAAATTATCCTACATTTATAGCCCTTCGCTTCTCCGCTCGGTCTATAACCAAACAACGGTTTTTCCATATGATTTCGATGACGTCAGAACAACTGCTTTCTGATTCTGGAAAGCAATTCGCACATCCGCAGCTCGACCAAAACAATCCGCGCTCAAAACGGAAGACAAAATGGCGCTTCCAAAAGGTTAACATGTTTTTTTTGGGCACTAAAAACGGGGAATAGTAAGGCATAATAGCATCTATTTTATACATTTTCTTTAAGATAATATGCCTAGGCAATACTTATAGATATAATAAAAACGAATATAAGCTTGAATGAGACCACAACAGCTAAAATTCCAACGACACTTTCACAACATTTCTTTCGAGCTTTAAAAACATATAAAAACATGTCTAGACAACCCCACCAACTTATGAAGGATTAAGAACGTAACTAAAAGTTTATTTAATGCCACATCGCTGAATATGAGACACGGAAAAGACACAAAACAAGCTCTTCGAATTTTCGTTTTGAAAGAACTTTGCAGAAGTCTTGAATTTTCCTGGATTCATTTCAACCAAGGGACAAAATGAATCTGTAGAGAAGCATTCCATAAAACATCCGCTCTAGAAGGCATAATCAACCAGATGTAGAAGGAACCCCGCTTCGTGTCTTTTGTCGACGCCATCTTGGATTTATTACGCTGTCGCGTGGGACATGTTTTCATCACCATTCTCTTTTGATAACCCAGTCATATAAGAATATAACGCATTGTGTGTAGACCGTAAGCAGAAGCGGAAGGTCAAAATTGTAGGCTAAGAAATAATATGATTTTAAAAAGATCTTGCACTAGGCCCAGTTGACTCTAATCTAGGATTAACCTTGGATTAAAACTACTTTCAACCAATCAAATGTTGTGAAAAGAAAATTTATATTTGGGTAAAAGGGAAATTCGTGCAAAAATTTGGAATTTCAACTTTGACAAAAAGCCTTATATTTCTACTAGCAAGGTGACCGGAACGAAAGTTCGAATTTGTTCCAAGAGCCTGGGTACTAGGCTGCTAGAATCAAGAGAATTTTGTCGAATTTGTAAAAAGTCCTAAGATCCTAAGTTCTAAGTCTTAAGTCTACTCGGATAAACCTCAGGGGACTTCTCATGGTTATTTTCCGCACTGATGTTTTACTTGTGGTTTATATTACCCTTTAAAATTCACAAGTTGATCCATTATTTATGAGGACGATTGTAGATAGGGGGCTTATTGATCCCACCCCAGGGTAATATATGCTATCAAAATACCCAGGGTAAAATAGGGTTAAACTTCTGTGACATCATCAATTGGCCCATTTTAGGCATTTTTACTTTGGCTACTACAGTTCCTATCGAAAAGGTTTATACGTTTTTTCATATCAACTTTTTGATATCGTTTTAAGAAAATCAAAAACAATTTTTATTTTTTCTTGAGGGAGTTTTTCGAAAAGGCATAAGACATGGGTGAATTCTAGTTCGACCCCCAGAAGGGTCATTCTACAAACTGAAATATGGGAAATTATTAAAATGCCTGAATTGACTCATTGGATGACGTCACTAAACTTTGACGGGTTATAATTTGAAAACTGGTGAACGAAACTTCATGTTTCTTATATCTTTTGCTTATCTATCTGATAGTTGGTTTTCAAAAATATTGAGTTCAAATTTTGGTGGTTCCCTATGACGCCGTTTGGACCTAAAAAGGCCCTTGGCAAGAGCTACAAGAAATTTCAAAATGTCTAACAAGGATTTTTCATACCCCTGTAGTCATATGCATACTTCCGAGTTGGTTTTATATTGTCCACAAATTTTGCACATTCTTCCCAATTTTTTGTTCTCATCGCTCCCTGACTATAGAGGATGGCGCTTAGTTCAGGGTGCACACGCTAATTACGGGGTGGTATGTTTAAAGAAACTGCATACAAAACAGATACAAAAGGTTGAAACCTGAATATAATTGCCGGACAATACCTGTAGAACACCTTTAAAGCTGAAAACTATTCTGAAAAACACTCTCCCACACAGGTAATTAATATGTAGCAGTTATATTCAAGCTTAATTTGAAACTTCAAGGTTTTATTTCTAAGATATAATCTTGTTTATAAAATCACTGCTGTATAGGATTGTATTTTTAGTAGCTATATCTTCAGAATTTATAGCCTGCAGCTATACTCAAAGTTCGCTCCTCCACAGTGATTATTTGTAATTATTTATAGATCTATGCAAATGCACCTGCTGAAGAAGTGATTGCACGCCATCTTCATATCAAGCGACAACAAGAGCAAGATGAACAAGAAAAGAAATCATTCTTCTTCTCTGAAAAAAATAAATACAAAGTAAGTGATTCTGTGCTGTATATAAGAACGATAATCACTGTGGAGGAGCGGTTTTCGAGCATGGCTTCAGGCTAAAATATGCCTAAATCCTTGCTCACTCTTCCACAGCGATTATATTTACATCAATGGTAGATCATAGCGAAAAGAAGATTGAGACAATGAATCTTATTACAATCAATTGGTTTGTTTGTGATCAATTTCACAAATTTCAATCAATTTCTAGCTTTTCAATTTCTTCATCAGTGAAGGAACCATGAATGAATTAAAACAATGTAACATACATAATAGTGCTGTAAAAAATTCAATGCGGAGGAGTTCTTTTTTTATCATTCCTCCGCAGTATTACATAACAGATACACTTCTTGTAATGCTGTTTTAGAACGTTACTCATGCAAATCAACCAATCATTGAAGTGCCTTTGTTTGAATATAAACATCCGGTTTTCAACTGGTTTGGACCTACACCTCCAGATGATGAGAAAATACAAAACAATGGGTATGTTTTACGAATTTTTTATACTATTTTTAATACGTGCAGTGGCTGAAATAAAAGTAAATAATCACTGTGGAGGAGTGATTTTTTACATAACTTTAGGCTACAAAGCCTGAAGTTATGCTCAATAATCTCTCCTCCACAGTGATTATTTAACCTTATTTCGGTCACTGAAGTGTAAATAATCACGCTGGAGAGGAGATTTTTGAGCATAGCTCCAGGATTCGTAGCCTGAAGCAATGTTCAAGAATCTCTCCTCCATAATAATTATTTACTTTATTTTTGGCCACTGCCATATTCAAACCTTTGTATACCCAGTGGGCAAAAACCTGCTCAAAGTCAGCAGTAAAGAAGCTAAAACAACTTGTTCTAGCGTCTCTTCTGCGAACTTTGAACAAGTTTTTAATTTCCATTAATTAGAAAAATTGATTGGCATAGGTTATAATGTTGTTGAAATAATAACATACTAGCTTTAAGCCATCCTCCCCCCTCTTTTCCGACTTATTCGCAATATTAACTTTTGTGATTTTTCGAGTTTAAATATTTTTTTAAAGATTTATTTTCGAGAATTCCTGGAGCCTCAAATCTGAAAACGTTCTCTTTGTACTTACAGCAATGAACAAACCATGTTGCTCCCATATACAGTTCCTTCCCTTCTATTTTTGAACGTTGTTCTAACGTTATCTTCTAACGTTATTTTGCTGACTTTGAACAGGTTTTTGCCAGCTGGATTGTCTGCCACCGAACGAACATTCAAGCATGTAGTCTGTTTCCTCAAAGTGTAAAACCTTCTTCCTTGACCCTGCATTTCCTTGCCTTCCAGCGAATGAAAGAGGAATGCTCGTCTATAAGGGAACCAACTAATTCCCCATTCTCTTAGGTCCTTGTTCATCCACCTCCAACCCTCACCAAATAAATCACTTGGAAAAGTGATAAAGTTCATTGCATTCCCCCGAAGCAAAGCTAAGCCGTATCGTAAATTGTCACATTGCAGAAAGATAAACCCTGTAGAGAATAGAGGGAAAAATTAAAGCATTAAACTAGTGGATTGATTTTCGCGCGAATTTAATTTCGCAGGAGCCAAGTTTTGGATTTTTCCCGCGGATTTAATTTCCCACTTAATTTTGCGCGGATTTGATTTCGCAGATGATTAATTTTCAAATATTCCGCAGGGATTAATTTTCGTGGTTGCGACATTTTATACGAAATTTCCACCTTTTGATAATATACTTTTACAATTCAAAATTCAAATGCATTTCCATCTTCTCAATCAAGATCGCATTCAGTATTCAGTTCTTCCACCGATTTTTCGATCGAATTTAATTTCGCGGATGTGCAAATTTAGGATTTTTCGTGCGGATTTAATTTCGCGGACCCTCAGGTCCTTGAATATTTCGCGCCGATTTAATTTTGCGGAAATTGACAAAATCCGCAAAAATAAATTCACGTGGAAATTAATCCACTTAAGATAATCAAAAAGGCAAAGAGAACATAGCAGTTAACCCTATTTGTACCGGGTCGGTTAATGCTGAACTATTCTGTGTCGCACTTAATCAACGCGAAGGCTGCAAAAATTGAACGGCAAATCCTTTGGGACTCCTCAATGCTGGGAAAAGGAAATCTTCTTCCCCCTCCCTCCATAACTTTTGATGGAATCGTACTAGTTAGTTAGTTGACATAAATTAGCATGCTCCTCGTGAATATAGCTATAATAAACGTTTTAGCATAATTATTTTTTTGGGTAACGTTATTACTCACGATGACGTCATCAGGGCAAAATAGGTGATGCAAAAAAAATATTATGTGAAAATATGTTTGGTCACCAAAATATTTCAGAACGTTTTTTAAGCAAAAATAAGAAGAAAATAAATTTGTTCCGAAAATTTTTTTTACCACCTGTTAAAAATCTGATTGCTTAGAGAAAATTACCCCTATTTACCAAAAGAATATTTTGTCAAGGTCATAGATAAATTATAGGAAAATTCCCAAAATTTCTAGCGGTATAGGCAATTATAGGAATAGGGTTAAATTTGAAATTTGATTTGCGCAAGAAGAGTGCGACCCGGTATTAATCAAGGAAAGATAATCGTTTTAACAGTAAATAGTATTTCTCCGTATCCGGACTGTGTATTGCCATAGATTGCAAGGATAAAGCTCAGCAAATGATGTTTCCACTCGCAGTATCTTCCTTGAGATAAGATCAATTTTATGGGGATCATCATCTTGAAGTTACAAAATCAAAAACGTGGTAAAATACATCCATCGTAAAGGTCGTAATTGTTGCTACAACATTTGCCGAAAACGTCTGGAAAGTTTCCCACCTATTCTGCGACGTCACAAAAGGGGAAATTTGTTGGGGCCAAATAAGATCTGGAAAACAGCCTTTTGGCCCCGAACCGTCCATCAGTTTTTAAATGCCTGCAAGTACATCCATCCTCACAGAAATTCATGGTTCCCAGTGAGCAAAAACTGGTTCAAAGTCAGCAGTAGAGACGCTAGAACAATGTCGTTTGACTTTGATTAAAATAACAAGCTTAGATATATCTGATGGACATCGCCTGTAGATGAGTGTTTTGAGCCTGCACTCAAAAAGGGTTTGAGCCTGCACTCAAAAAAACACTCCTCCACAGGAGATATCCAACAGTTATATTCATGCTTAAATGAAATTTTTACGGAAATAAACTTTTGTAGTATTCACAAAATTTGAGCGAATGTTGTTATGTACGTTAGCGTGGAAATAAGAACAAATAATCACTGCAGAGGAGCGATGTTTCAGCATAGCTTCAGACGACCAAGTTTGAAACTATGCTCAAACATCCCTCCTCCACAGTGATTATTTACTCTTACCTCAACCACTGTACTTTATTTCAGTTACTTGAAACACATTCGTCCAGCAAATCCATCAGAAAAAGCTGGAGGTTATTCTGAATCACTTGCATGTAAGAGAGCTCTACAAGAAGCGTTCGATTGTTTATTTGTATAGAACAAAAGAAGCGTTCGATTGTTTATTTGTATAGAACAAAAGAAGCACGTGACTATGGCAGCCTTTATACATGGGCTCCTAAATGAGTTTCATCCTAAACGTTCCATGTAAAGGATGCCAATGTGTACATTGCTGTTATGTTTCAAATATAAGTTCGAAACTGGTGACAATTAAAAGCAATTCTTCATATTTTAAAATGGGGAGTGCAAAACCGAATGGGATTGTTGATTCACCACTGATCACTCTTGGTGATTCTGACATAAAGAAATACGGAGAACAGTTATACTACTCAATTGCTAGTTTTTTCAACACTTCTCTACAGTTGCTTGCAATAGTTGTATATTCTGAAAACCTATTTTGTACACAACAAAAACATGAAGAAATATGTCAATAAAATCGTTATGGTATGAATTTATTATAGGGTCTACAATCCTTCACTTAAATTATGAGATATTTTACGAATTTCATCAGACAGTTCACACCACAAGTAAAAGATAAGTCTGGAAAATGACCACGAGGAGTCGCTAGAGATTTAGAGCTTAGAATCTTAGGACTTTTTGCAACCTCGACAAGCTCCGTTGTTTCTAGCAGCCTAGTACCTAGACAAAGTTTGTCTAACTAATCACAATTTAAGGCTTTTCGTCCGAGTTGAAATTCAGAAATTTTGCTCGAATTTCACATTATTGTCTCAAGTATTTATGTTGCGGGTTGTAGCTTCTAAAGCACTCATCCCAAGCTATCAAGCGAATGTTGAATCCAGCAAGCTCAGCGTAGTAGTCATTCGTAAAGGGAACTATTCTCAAGTAAAATTACGTGGCTATTATTTTCAGGAAGTATTTGTGTTGAATTTCTACCGATGCGCTTTTTGTAAAAGGGAGGATATTATCGCGAATTTCTATCGTCTTTGTTTAAAGAATGAGGAATGTTGACATCCAACATTGACGATGTATGTTTCACCCTCTCTCAACCTTTGGATGACGATCAATTACGGGATACTTTGTTAAATTGGTATTTACTACATATACCGCAATGCATCGATTAAACGCCTCCTCAAATAAACGCTCCTCTCGAATAAGCGCCCCTCCTTCCTTCCCACTTTTCGTAAAAAAAAATTAATAAGCGCCTCCCTCTAGAATTTTGAAAATTAAATAAGCGCCTGGGCGCTTATTTGCTTTCGACTTTTTCGAAACATTTTTAGTGAAAGTTTGTCAATTGAAGAAGCGCCTCCTCAAAAAAACGCCCCCTTGAATAAACGCCCCTTTTGAGGCTCGAAAATCAAATAAGCGCCCGGGAGTTTTATCGATGCATTACGGTAATCACTGTGAAGGAGTGATGCTCTAAAGACCTTTATTGACGTCATATGAATTGTTAGGTACGATTTTTGTTTTAACGTATACGCAATTCTCATAGCGATGCTAATCAAGAGAGGTTCATCTAATTGGCTAGTTACCTTGTCTATTAAAGAACATGAATATGACTTAAATAAGGAGCAGTTATGGGATGCATTGCGTATCAGGTATAATTGGGAGCTTACAAGAATGCCTTCAGTTTGCACTTGTGGAAACAAATTCAACCTTTCACATGCTATGTCATGTAAAAAGGGTGGTTTTGTTTCACTGAGACATAACGAGAAACGCAAAATCACAGCACAGCTTCTTAGTGAAGTCTGTCATGATGTTAGACAAGAAGCGCCTCTTATTCAGATTAAAGAAAGACAAGTCATCACTAGTAATGAGTCTCGTTTAGATGTTAGCGCTCTTGGAATCTGGGTTAATGGCCAAAGGGTATTTTGAAACGTTAGGGTCTTTGACCTAAAAAAAGAAAAAAAGAAAAAAAATATAATGAGAGAGTGTTGCAAGTTAAGAATGCGTCCTTTACCCCACTTGTATTTTCCACACATGGGGAGAGAGTGCAAAAAAAATTACCTCAGATTATCTGAAATGTTAGCTGAAAAACGACGTATGTCAGAACGAGAATTTGCTTCTCGTTACTGCGATCAATGTTGCTATGTGTACGTGGCTCGAGAACATTACGGAAAATTCCAGACCTGGCTGAAGTCGACATATCTCTTGTCAACTCCGTGTCATACTTTTATTATCATTTTTAGGTTTCTTTGAAAAAGGACATTAAATGTAAACCGGCGGCCTCCCGGTATAGAAACAGCGCCATCATTACATGTTGATATAATATTTTTAAATATTCATTCTCATAACACTTCAAATTCTGTATATATAATATACTTTTAAATATTCATTCTTATAACACTTCAAATTCTGTATAAGTTTATATATTTTTGACACGCGCGTTTTTATAAGAGAAGTGTTGCAGAATTTGTCGCGTAACATAGCTACTAATGTTGTGGCCACAGTTCACGAATATAACTCGACTAGGTTGGTAAGCCTTTTCTTTCTTGCAAAACCGCTAGAATACAATGTAAAACATAACTAGCAAATACATAGCCTTTCAGACGCTCTGAAAAGGAAAGGCAACTGAGGAGAGCGCGAAGCGCGGTGGAATGACAGGCGAGGTGCGAAGCACAGCATTTACGCAGTTCCGATTTCGTTCCGTTTCTGCCGATTCTGGTAAAACTACGACTACAGTCTAGCAAATACAGTAACTGTATAACAACCTCGCGATCAGGACCTCTGTGAGAAGAGGTCTGAGTAACTGAGGTCTTGCTAGTTATGTTTTACATTCTATTCTAGCGGTTTTGTAAGAAAGAAAAAGCTTACCAAACTAATCTAGTTATATTCGTGAACTGTGGCCGCAACATTTAGCATAACTAGCTATTGATAAATACTTTCAAAGACTTTCAAGCACAATATTTTATATATGGTAGGAACAAGTATACTGGTATAAAACCAACCCAATGGGCAAAGCCTTGTTCAAAATCAGCAGTAAAGACGCTAGAACAACATTCTAACGTATTTTACTGCGGACTTTGAACCAGTTTTTGCCTACTGAGATATGTCACTGTCACTCCTGGTTACTCTAGGCTATGGATATCGTAGCTGCCATGAGATGTTTATAAAATTAAAATAATTAAAAAATTTGGAGTGTCGTCTTTTGCACCCGGATCATGGTCACACTCAAGATCGTGGTCACACTACTCGTACGCTCTATCTTACGTACCAGAGAGGCCAAGAGTATCCAGAATAAGGAAGACAGATGTATCAGAACGCGAAATAATCACATCCTACCCAACCCCCGTTTTCAGGGCTTCTTTTCTCTTGACGAAGAAGCCCTGGAAACGAGGTTGGGTCACACTTTGATTGGTTGTGTAATAGAACTCATTTCATTATGTTATTATCTGACTCAGCATTATTATAAAGCGTTATTATTATGGAATGAAACAAGAACATCTTTCGTTGCCAGTTGACCAAGACAATGTATCGCTTTTTTATGGTAGTAATCACAAAGGAGAGTTTGTAAGTTTTACTACCGAATACGATTCCGTATATCTCCGTATTTGGAATGTGTATTACCATATATGGCGATACACAGTCTATATACGGGACCATATTCGGTAATCTATCAGGTTATGTTTTAGTCGCGATATAAAATACGTTTTAGAGTGTCAAACATACTTTTCAGTAGATTGAGAGTTCCTTGCTGTTCAGCAGGCTAGTGTGAAGTTAGGCGGCATGATACAGTCAATTAAATTTTTGTGATCATGTAAGCTAACTTCTACATGCCTTGCTGTACAGCAGGCTACAATCTGGGCGTAAATTACCGATAAGAGTCTCAAGATTTCCCCTCCCCCCACCTTCAGTGTTGATTTTCTGTATGTACACAGCAAATATGAAGATCATCAATGTTGATTTTCTGTATGTACACAGCAAATATGTAGATCAATATTGAGATTGTGGGGAGGGGGAAAGGACAATGAAATATTAAACTTTGTGCTTTTATCATAGTTTACGTCCACGATTGTAGTGTGAAGTTAGGCTGCATGATACAGTCAATTCACCTATTGTGAACATGTAAGCTAATTTCCATATGTTTTGCTGTACCTAGGATTTTTGAACAAATTCGGATTTTCGCGCCATTTATCTTGCTAATCGAAATTACAGGTTGAAATTTTGAATTTTTGCAAAAATTCCACTTTGTCCAAGATTGTAGTTCCGATAGGAGTTCTATGCATTTTTGGCATCCAATACACGATGGTATATATATGAAGTAAATACTGCTAATGGATGAAAACACACCTACAAATACCAAACCTGCTTAAACAGCACGCGCCTAATATCTCTTGTAGTGAAATGGAATGTTAATGATACCTTGCCAACCTCGTACCCAGGGCTTCTTGACTCTTTTAGACTTTAAAAGTCAAGAAGCTCTAGGTACGAGGTTGATACTTCTGTATGGGAGGGACTGGAGGAGTGACAAAACAGAGAGCTCACGCATGCGTGTTCGTTGAAATAAGGAGTTTTGTTTTTGAAAATCAATACGAAAATATTCCTTTTTATTTTTTAATAACACTTATTGGGCAAATTTAAGCAGAAAAATGAAAATGCTTCGTTTTAGATGAAAATTGGTATCCGACCCAATTTAATGGTGCTTATTTCAAATCTGATATTTTTCACATATGAAACAACGATGAAAAAGGAAGCACTTTTCGTATTTGGCCCAAAGTTGGATTGGATCAGAATTATGGAAAATGAATATCAGATTTGAAATCAGCACCATGAAATTGGGCCAGGTACCAATTTTCATGGGAAACGAAGCACTTTTCATTTTTGGCCCTAATTTGCCTCAAAAATGTACTTTTGGGTCAAAATTATAGAAAAATAAATATCGGATTTTAAATCAGCACCATCAAATTGGGTCACGTACCGATGTTCATCAAAAGCGAAGCACATCTTAATTTTGACGCATGAGCGGTGGATTTTCAATTATTGGATGGTGAATGGTGGACGATGGTCGGTGGTCGGTGGAATTTAGCTGGAGGGGATGGTGTTTTTACACAACGCCGCAAAGAGCACGGTAATGCGCAGCTTATAAAATAAATCTCGAAGAAGCTTAGTGAACTTTATTCTCAGGACTTTTAAAAACTAGAAAGTCAAGAAATACTGTTCCGCAGACCCTCCCCGCGACAAAAAGTGCCGTGCGGTAGGTCGCTGCGTTTTCTCGCCAGACGTCGAGTTTGTAGTAGCTACAGGCTACAATATAGATGATACCAGATGAAATTGATATTTTTTATTAACGATTTTGTGAATGTCGTGACTAGACAGTAAATTGATAGGATCATTAAGATGATAATAATAAAAGAGTAGACAATGAAACAGATGCAGTAAAGTGATAACCTCGATCCCGGGCTTTTTTCTCTTGAAGCCTATATTAATAAAAAGAACCGTTGGAATCGAGAGTTGTTTTAGTATTGTACTTTCCCACTGAGCAAAAACTTGCTCAAAGTCCGCAGTAAAGACGCTAGAAACATTAGAAACGCTGTTTTAGAGAGTCTTTACTTCGGACTTTGAGCAAGTTTTGCCCTTGGGTTAATTAATATATTGGCTATAGTATCTTTTATATTTACTGTATGTGAAAGTGTAAAATTTTGAGAGTTGAAAATAAGCGAAGAAATGTGTGTTGTTGTGTTAACAAGTGGATTCGTTACTTTAGCACTCAGATGTTATTATAATTTAATTGATTAGTTTTCCTCCCACATCTCTGGTCAAATGATGTCTAAAGTTCTATTGGTATGACTTGCTTTCTCAAACCAACTAGAATACACGGGGTTTTTTTTGTAAGCTACTTGACTTTTGACTTAGTAGTAATGTTGCCTAAAAAATTGCTAAAGCTTTGTTTTAATGTTGCTTACGTGTTGCTTAGCAAAAAAGTCTGGATTTTCAGAATCTAAGTTTTTGATACTGAAAATCGATGATAAAAGGCTTTTAGCGCATAAAAGAGATAAGAAATCTCGTCATTAATTAAATCACAACTTGTAAAGTGTGATATGTTGGTTTCCATCGGTATTTACCATCATCATCATCATCATCAAATACTTCTTTCAAATAGAGCGCCAGTTTCATTCGGCGCTTCGTTTCTTTAAAGATAGCAAAGATGCGTTTATTTCGGTTGTGACTACGGTATGGTTATATAATGGTTACGCTGTAGTTGGTTGTGGTATCGTTTAAGTTTTAGTTATGCTTATGGTATTTTTACGATTTTGCTATGGTTATGCCTATGGTATAGTCGTGGTATAGTTATGGTATGGTTATGGTATTTGTAATACTATGGTTAGGGTATGGTGGTATGCTTATGGTATGGTTATGGTTCAGGTATGGTTATGGTTAGGGTTATGGTATAGTTGTAGCTATAGTTTTGGTATATACCAAATATATGGTTATGGTTGCTATGAATTGTTTATGACTTGATTATAGTTACGGTATGTTTACGGGTATGTTTACGGGTATGGTTTCTTATATGGTTACGATGTGGTTATGATGTGGTTACAGTGTGGTTACAACTTGGTTATGGTGTGGTTATGGTGTAATTACGGTATGGTTACAGTATGGCTATGCTATAGCTACGGTATGGTTACGGATATGGTTATGGTATGGCTACGGTTATGATATAGTTATGGTGTGATTACAGTTTGGTTACGGTATGGTTACGGCATGGTTGTGATATGGTTATGATATGGTATGACATGGTTATAGTTACTGTATGGTTACGGGTAGAGTTATGGTAAGGCTACGGGTATGATTATGGTATAGTTATGGTATGGTTATGGTTATGGTTATAGTATAGTTATGGTGTGATTATGGTTATGTTAAGTGTTAGAGTATGGTTATGATATTGTTAGGGTTATGACATGGATATGGATATGGAATGGGTATGGAATGGTTATAGAATGGTTATGGAGTGGTAATAGAATGATTATGGTTGTAGTTATGATTTTGTTCTGGTTATGATATGGTTACGGTATTGTTATGGAATGGTTACGGTATGGTTACGATATGGTTAAGTTGTGATATGGTTATAACATGGTTACAGTTACGGCTTGGTCACGGGTATGGTTATGGTGTGGATACAGATACAGATACAGATATGGTTATGGTATAGTTATAAATATGATGTGCTTATGGTTATAGTAAGTGTTACAGTATAGTCGTTGTATTGTTTGGGTTATGGTACGGATATGGAATGGTTATAGAATGGTTATGGTATACTTATGATATGCTCATGGTTTTGTTATGGTTATGGTATGCTCACGGTTTGGCTATGGTTGTGGTATGGTTGTAACATGGTTATGGCATGGTTGTTGTTTGGTTATGGCATAAGGAATGGTTATTATATTTTTATGGGTACTGTATGGTTATGGTATAATTGTGGCTATAACCATATAGCATGTACTATTAGTATGGTTAGGGTATGGCTATGGAAAAGTCTAAAGTAGCTGCTGGCACAAAGAATATTGAAGTATCACACAATATAAGAACAGAATGGGGAGAATTAAGTGGAAGGTTTCATTTTACCCAACAGGACATTAGGCGTTGTATTACCCAATCGTGGATGAATTATTAATTTCCGCTGATGCTATTGTGAGATTTAATGTTTAAAGTAAAAACGTAGTTTAGGAATAGAAAGTATGTTGGAAAGCAAGAAAGCATATACTGATAAACGCAGAAATCGCGCGGGCTATTTATTTTTCTATTGTTCTACTATCTCCAGAATTTGCTAACTAAAATATCATTAATAGGTTTAGAAAAGTTTGATACTTCCTAACCTGACACTTAAAATACGGCACAGCTTACCCACAAATAGGCAGAACATACGGAACGCGAATAAATGGAAAAATTGTTTTTATTGATGTTACATAACATGGGTTCCATATTTCTTTATGTTGTACTTCCTAATTTTCGTGCGAGTATTGAGATTTTCAAGCCGATGCGACTTTTAGTTTTTAGTTGTTATAAACGTGTTGCTTATAAAAAGAAAATACGTGTAACTGCTAGCATAGAATATACCGTAATTATTCGCATAAGCGCCGGCGCTTATTTAATTTTTTGTATTGTTAATGCGTCGCTTACTGGGAAGAAACTTTCGCGAGAAGAAACTTTTGCGAATTTTGCAAAATAATAAAAATTCGCGAAAGTTTGTTGACGCAAAAAATGGTAAATTTAGCCATTCGTGAAAGTTCTTCCGGAAAATCGTGAAGTCATTTGTGAAAATTATTGCGAAGCAAAGCGCGCTTCGCATTTGCGCGGAGCTCCTTCGGCAGCAATTGCGAAAGAATTCCCATTAGTTCAGTGAAAAACCGCTGCTACCATCTTGACACACGAAAACCTCTTTTTTCCATAGGTTACGGTAGCCGACAATTTGGAAGCGGCAGTAATTCCTTCGAAGAAGATAATTTTCTTTTTTCGGCCACCGTGGTGTAATCCACTGTTGTGTTGTTTATCTATCGCCGGCATCACCGCCATATTTTACTACTACAAGCCTGATCCTCTCTCTTTTCTTTTTGTTTAGCTAGTTAGCTAGCTTACCAAAAGCATTTTTTTTATCTTTTTTCATCTTTCTGTCTTATCTTTCTAGCGCTAGCGTTATGCTTAGTACTGTATACATGTTTATTTTCTGGACATCTCTGTCCATGTTTATGTT
>JAULBZ010001282.1:0-23080 GCA_032360805.1 Neoturris breviconis | reverse complement strand
GGGGGCACTTATTTAATATAATTCTAATTTGGGAGCGCGCGCTTAATCGAGGAAATACGGTATCTAACTAAGCCAACTTCCTTCTTTCTTGCTTTCTAGCCTTACATATTATGTTTTGTCATATACAGAAACGTCTTCATAGAATGACATTTATTACTTTATTTATTTATTTGTACAAAAATTGTATTTATAGCAAGGAAATTTTATTTGACTTTTTTACATGTTCTACTGTATGTTATGCAAACCTATAAATATTCTGTTGTTGGGTGAACGTATGATCAGTAAGAGTACCAGGGGTAGAAATAACTGCAGATCAACACTGTAGAGTAGAGAGTTTTCAGATTACTTTTGGTCAATTTGGTTAAAATTATTCTGAACAAGTTCTCCTCCACAATGATGATCTGCAGTTATTTTAACCCCTGGAGTACCATGATTAAGGCAGCCTTTACATGGACCCCTAAATGAGTTTAACCTTAAACGATCTTGCATTTGATTGGTTTTCCTTACGAAGAAACCAAATGCAAGATCGTTTGGGTAAAACTTATTTAGAGGCCCATGTAAAGGTACCTTACATAAATTGGTATATAAAACCATATTAGCTCAAAGAAACATTCTATAATCATTCCACATTTATTCTGACCCTGGACAAAACTTTCTCTCCTTCCCACCATTTATTAAATTTTAAAATTTTCTTTAAACTCCACCCCACCCACATTTGCTCCTTAATTTTTAAAACAATTCCATCCCCACCCTTACACTTTATCATCAAATGCCTTTCTGAATATGTCATTTAAGATCACCTAATTAATAGTGTCACAACTATGATCAACATAATAATGTAATACCTGTGTGAGATCCAATAAACGAGTTGCAATTCACTTTAGATATGAACATTGATTAAGCAACACCGTGAGATGCTAAAAAGTCAGATCAACTTTATGAATACACCAGAGAATAATCTGTTTGCCCCAAATGTGGAAGACATCGTTAATTAAGCATCCCCTCAAATAAGTGCCCTGCTAAAATACTTGTGAATTAATAAGTGCCTGGGCGCTTATACGAGGCAATACAGTATGCTTTGTACTGATAATCGTAATTATTCCTTGCATTGCAGTGAATTAAAAAATGAATTTTATAATCACTATCACCATCTTAATGTTTCATCTTATACAACATACCTCCCAAAGAAATATTCCTTCACAAATTATATTTAATGAAGAAAGTATCAAAAATCAAACTGAATTTAAACAAAGATTACGTCGATTGCAAGAAATGGGAAATTTATATGTATCTAGTGAACTTTTATATGGTTCATTCACAGAAAGTATTCAACCGTTATATAATTCTTTATTCAAAGAATTTATTGATTTATTTAAAAGAACTTATCATGATGATTTGAAGGAATACGAAAGAAGATTTAAAATATTTCAGGTAGCAATACTGTCCTTTATGAAGCTTCTCTAGATCAATAATGTTTCAGTTGGTTATTTTGGACTGAAGAAAACAACCAACTACAATTTCTATTTAAGACCCTACTTTTCTCGACGAAATTGTGTTCTTGCTTAGTTAAGGTGTAAGATACATGGTTTGATGCATAAGTTTAATTTCATATAATATTAATTGATGTGAATGTCAAAATAAGCGTGTCCTCTTTGCACAGCGTGAAAGACTTCTTAATTTGGTTTGTATATTTTGGACTGTGTATTGCCATTGGCTTTGTTTTACCATATATGTCAATACACAGTCTGAGTACGGAGATATATGGGACTGTATTTGGTAGTCTTGCACGCTGTGTTAGGTCAATAAGCTTGCAATGGATTGGTTTCTTCGGTATGGTAATTATGTGCAACTGCTCATTATGTCTCTTAATAGGATAGTCTCCAAAGACATGCTATATTGAACAACAAAGAAAAACTAGAAAATGGTACTGCAAGATATGGTATAAATAAATTTGCTGATTGGTCTCATCAAGAATTTGTTGGTAAGATTTTAATGCAAAAGAAAAATCAACTAAAAGTTTTTCTTCTCTTATTCTCTTAGTATTATGCTTTGCAGATTATTTTGTTAGCTCAAGCCTCAAAATTACTGTCAGACATCACCTGTAGAGGAGTGTTTTTGAGTACAGTTTTCAACTTCAAAGCTGAAAACTGCATTTAAAGAATACTCCTCCACAGTGATGAAGCTTGATAACTTCTATGATAATTATTCTAGTACTCTTCTATGGGATACTCTTAGGGAGTTTCCCTTGCTGGACTGCACATAATTTTTATCTAAAAATACTGATGCTAGTAGATTCTAAACTGTATCAGCTTTGAAATTTATTTTCTTTATTCCATAACATCATTAATCTTATTAGTAATTTAATTCTTGTGTTTCATTCAGGTTTATTGAGCCCACAGAGACCAGTTCATAACATTGGTGGAGTTCGAAAGATCTCTTTGGAGGAGAACTTTTATTCTAATGAAGCACCGTCATGTTCTGTGTACACAAAGAAGACAGATAGTATTGATTGGTATGACTGATGTTCTAACAATATTCAAATATTTGACTCTCATTATCTTGAATACTCAGTATCTCAAAGGTCATGGTTTCTCAAACTAAACAAATTGTATAATTTCCTTGAATATTCACTTTTCGAAAAGAAATCTCAAATGTTTGAGATATTGGGAGTTGATTGTACTTTCACTCAATTCAGTATGAAATTTTAAGAATCCACTTTAGTAGAAAGTCCATTTTGTGAGTTTGATAAACTTGGCCATATTGCTAATCCTTGGTTGTAAAATTTTGAAATATTCTGGAAATGGTTCTTTTATAAAACTAGTATGTAAGAGTACATGTTTTTGTTAAAATGCTCAAAAATGTTTTATCATTCAGGAGAAGTAAAATCACGGCCATAAAAGATCAAAAGAACTGTGGTAGCTGTTGGGCTTTTGTTGGTTCTGAACAAGTTGAATCGTATGCTGCTATAAGCGGTGAACCACTATTAGAACTCAGTCCTCAAGAATTGTTGTCTTGTTCTCCATCATTAGGTTGTGATGGTGGAAATACTTGTGCAGCATTAAGATGGCTTGAACAGGTATGTACATTATGATTGATTTCTTCTCGGCAAAAAATAGCAGAGAAAACCAAAATAAGACATTCCATTGGTAGAAATTCACATAGTAGCTTGATTTGGTGGGCTTTGTTCAAGATTGTACCTTTACTTTCATAATCAATTATGAGGTCTTTGACTAAAGGTTGATTTTCTATTAAATGGGATATTCTGTGCGAATAATTTTCTGCGAAAGCCAAAAGGAGACATTCCATTAGTAGAAATTGATGTCGCATGATGTTTGACGTCAATTTCTACCGATGGGATGTCTTTATTCTGGCTTTTGTGCGGAATTTTCCACTTAATAGAAATCAACCCTTGTTATTCTTATACCAGCATTTTTTTCATATTTAAATTCCTCTCAAAATGTTAGATTAGGAAAGTAAAACTCGCAAGAATTTTGACATTAAAAGACAGTACATTTTGCTGCCAAAAACTTGCCTTAACGTCAACGAGACCATATTGTATTTTCAGGGGCTTGTCATCACCTGATCCTTGAAAACTACCGGTCTCCTTAATATGAGCAAACTTTGCAATGTTTCTTCCCATACTTAAAAGAGCTTCCAGGTTTATTGCATAATTTAGAAACATTTGCTTGTACAAGAAGAGTTTTAGGCTTTTATTGTTTTGAAAACCAACTATAGGAACTTTGGAAAACACCCTGTGATGCTCACTGCCAGGTGTAAGAAGCAAATGAATATGTCAATTTTACCGTACCTTTTATTATCTCCTGTTTTTGTACAGACGCAAGATGTGTTGGTAACAGAGAATGAATATCCTTATGAAGAGAAAGATACTAAATGCAGATATCAGAATATGTAAGTGTATAATATCCTTAGAAAAGTAAGATGTATTTTCCATATGAAAGGTGGTGGTAAATACAGATTCGAGAATATTGAATCTTTTGAACTTGAATTTTAAATCAACGTTCTTATTTAAAAAATATTCTGAAGAAGAGTCAATTCACACTTTCATTATTTCACCCTTATTTCTTAGTCAATTCTCACTTCTGTGTGGAACCACCACACCTCTATGCATTGGTTCATTAATGTATCTTCTGTGTATAAAATATACTCAATACAATTCAATTATCTGTATGGAATATTATATGGACATCCTTCAAATATCTTCATGGACTCACTTCACGCCTCTGAATCGATTATGAATGCACTTTCAAACCTACGGGAAGGGGGATTCCGCCATGCAGCCAGTTTTTAATAAAATTAAAAAAAAAAATTTGTATAAATGCTGAAGTCTTAAAACTTTGTTAGTTTTAGTATAATTTTAATTTACACTTCCTGGAAATTTTCATAGCCATAATAGCATGTGATCTTCAAAAGGTATTGATCATTTCTCGGAACCACCTTTCAAAATGCATATTAATTCCTTATAAAAGTGAAAAAAATACAAATGTTAATAACTCATTCAATATTTATGATAAAGGCTTCAAACTCTTAGCAATGACTAATTGTGTCATTACCTTTATATTGACATTGTAATTTTGATGTTGTGATGTTGTCATCGGGTGATGCCATGACGGATATTTTGGTATTTTTTCTAATTTTGGCGCAATATTCTGTCAAAATTGCATGCTTTAATGAAAGCCCTAGAAGATTATGTTAAAAACATTGTATTATCTCTATAAATAGTACAGAATTTATAGGCTTCGAGAGAACACTTTTCAACAAAACATACATTGTACATTTTGCACTGATCTACCTCAATCTTTGCAACGATCTCCTTCATCCCTCTCATGAGCATAATTTCACTTAATTTAATGAAACAGGTAATTAAAATAATGTTTTTTATTTATATTACTGTTCTATTCAGTCTATTCTTTTCAGGACTCACACTGGTGTAAGAATAAGTCATGTATGTGGTTGTCAACGGTATGTTTATAATTATTTAATATTATTTTAATATTATTTTAACGAAGTTTGGATGGGCTATTACTATCACATTGAAGTGGCGACAGTCTGCTTTCGTTATTAGACAAGTTGTTGAAGTGCTATCATTTTGAAATTTGGTATCATCATTCAAGGTAATATTTCATATTGGTTCGAATTGTGTTTTCGGTCTAATGAATCGAAAAGGTGTAATAGGCAATATTACGTATGTGTGATTTATGTGTGATTTATACTCCGTATGTGTGATTTATGTGTGATTTAATTATTTCCGCATGCTGGGTTTACTGTTTGCTCGGTATGACGGACAACTTTGCAACGTCGAGTTTATTTATAATTATTTTTTCCAAAAATCATATTTACGCCTACTTCGTATAACAATTTTTATTACTAGAGTTGTTGATCATGAAGAGGTTATTTTATATGTTCTATCACAGAAAGGTCCAGTTGCTGTTAATGTTGATGCTGTCTTATGGCGTGATTACACTGGTTAGTGCTTCACTGCAAAAAATAAGAGTAAATAATTACTATGGAGGAGGAAAACCTAAAGCTATACTCAAAATCACTCCCTCACAGTGATTATTTGTTCCTATTCTAATCACTGGTGGTTACTTTTTGTAGATCAAAGAGTCATCCCAGTGGGTAACAACTTGTTCAAAGTCCGCAGTAAAGATGCTAGCGTCTTTACTGTTAATTGTGAACAAGTTGTTACCCATAAATCATAGTTTTACCGTATCTTCACGCGAATAATATTGATAGCTATAATTGTGGAGATACACTGAAAGTTTTAGAAGTATTATAGAAGACCTTTGCAGTGATCTAATGCAAGCGTGCTTTAATGGAATTCTATAAGACTTTTGAAGTATGGAGTAGGACCTTTTTTGGTCTTTAAAATTATCTTGGTTTACTTGATGAACAGGTCTTTCAAAAGGCTTTTATAGACTTTTGCAAGACCCGAGAAGAATATAGAAAGACCTTTCAAGGTCTTTTTTAAAAAATCTCATTTTTCGACGGACGAAGTCTTCCAAAAGACCCTAAGTGTTATCCTACATATAATATGTCCAGTGATAACGATCGCCCGCGCGAAGCAAACTGTAGGTATAAAGTGTCGCGTGTGTTAGGAATGAATATAAGGTGCTTTATCGTTTTATACTAGACAATCTCAGCTTATTTCTCTACCGGTCAATACATTTCGAAACGGCATATATAAAAAGTATTATAGGATAGGAACTAAACACAAGCACCACTAAACCATGATGATCTACATTTATAACATAGCCCTTTCCTCAGGTGCGGCTAAAAAACGACCTCCGTTTGAAAACTTTGAAAACTTGTTCTGAAAAGCGCTCTCTCGTTGAAAAACGTTGTTCTAGCATCTTTATTGTGGACTCTGAACAGAATAATTTAGCGCTATAAATAAGATGTTTTATAGGCCATGAAAATAGAATACCAGTGTTTTGATTAGCATAGGTTCCTAAATCCGCTAGCCTACATTTACGTTCTACGTTCTTTGAATGTTGTTCTAACATTATTTTTGCTGACTTTGAACAGGTTTTTACCGGCTAGGATATATTCGTTCATTGGTTTAATATAATATACCACAAAAGTGATATCGAATTTGATATTATTAAATATTGAAGAAGCATACCGGTATGTGATATCGATTACAATATCGCATATCGTACATGATGTTGATATATACAGAAAGACATCCGATATTGCAATTTGATATCAAATTTTGATTTCGAATTAAATATTAAATTACCGCTTGCATGTGATATCAAATGTGATACACGACATGTCAGATTTGATAGATATACTGTAGCATTGAATTCAATGTTCCATTCCATATGGAAGTACCATATGTATGATATATCGAATAAAATATTCGTTATTGTATTTGATATTGACGTAGTACACCCAGATTGTATTTAAATTTCCGTCGTTTTAAATTTCCACCAAACAAAATTTTGTTGTGTTTTATTTTTGTCACACGAAAAATTACGAAAATAAAATGTAACGATATTTCACCATTGTGTTCAGATTGATTCAAATGGGAATGAAATGACTCTTGAGGTACATTGTGCTGACCTGGACTGTATTTCTTACTGTAAGACTTGTAATTGTTAAGTCGGAGACGAACTTTGTACTCGCACTACCATCATATTGTTTCTTACAGGTCTTGCACTGTACCAAATAAACTACATTTATAGGATTACAGTTCATGCCTTCACTTTAATATTGTAACCTGATTCCCTGTCTTTTTCTGTAAAAGTTTATGTCCACTGTAGAAATTTGTTTTCTCCCCAACGTTGGAGCCACACTTACAATAACGTCCATGAGTGTTTTTTTCCGACAACAGGAACTTTATCCCCAACAAGCATTTCCTTCAGACTTGTACCCCTTCGAAAACCTACAACAGGTGTGTCTGCAATGACATTGCGATGGTCAGCATCAGGAGTTACCAAAATGCGAATCTTACCCAAATTATCTTTTATACGTGCATAAGCAGGATGATAAGTTATGTTGAGAGCAAGAAAATTTGGCTTATCCAGGAGATCATCTCGGCGAGATTTTATTGCCTTCAATATTTGTGATTCAACCAACTTATCATTGTAGCCTCTATTTTTGATACATTATTCCAATCTATTGCACCTATTATTAAGAAATAAACTCTCAGAGTAAATTCTGTTGAGCCTGAGAGCCTGACTATAGGGAATAGATCGTTTAGAATGATAGACATGACAAGAAGAAGCAAACAGATACTGGCAGGTATCTGTTGGCTTCTGAAAGAGGTCACTGATGAGTTTATTACTATCTCGAATCACTGCAGCATTTAAAACAATTCATTTTTTCTGCTGAATAATCTGCAGTAAACTTGA
Organism: Neoturris breviconis; assembly: GCA_032360805.1. Taxonomy (NCBI): domain Eukaryota; kingdom Metazoa; phylum Cnidaria; class Hydrozoa; order Anthoathecata; family Pandeidae; genus Neoturris; species Neoturris breviconis. Next base: position 15,203 of record JAULBZ010001282.1, on the reverse strand, counting down.
TGGTCGGATGGCACTCTTTTAGCATGTTAAAGAATTGTTTTAACTTTTCCTCTCCATGTTGCCAAATCGTAAAGATGCCATCAATATTACGCCGGTATGGTTGCCAGAGCTTTTAAAGGAGAGAAATTTAACTCTATTCGCACTGGGCTTTTTTGGCTTTTTTCGTGTAGCCCTTGGGCATAAAGTGCCTGCGGCCATTTATTTCCGAATCGCTAATGCTTATAAAATGATTTCTAATATGACCTTAATACGGTGATGAAATCCTAGTGCCATGCAAAAATTGGGTGTTTATCCTTGATATGAAATTTTACTACTTTCCTCCACAGTGACTTGACATAATTGTACCTTGATAAAGGTGTTCCAGTTGTTTATTTGACCAAAACCTTTATCAACTTGATAAAGACATAAAAGCCTTGTGACTTGTAAAATTTGGGTGTTTATCCTTGATATGACATTTCGCTACTCTCCCCCACAGTGACCTGACATAATTTTACCTTGAAAAATTGTTTATTTAATTGTCAATTGTTTATTTGATCTGAAACTTTGCTATCTTAATAAAGACATATTTCGAATACTGCATAATGTGTGTATGCAAATCATATTTATCTGCTTAGGTTTAACTTTCACTGAGCAAGCCGATTATATACATTTGGCTTTATAATACCTGTTCCATGTCAATAGTTATTTTTAACCCTTCGTTAGCATGGTAGGGTACCCCGGAAATTTGCCAATTCATGGGATGGTATTAGAAGATTTAGGGAAAAAGTCACAAAAGTATGATGCAGATTTTTAAAGTATGTAAGAAAATAAGCTCCTGAATAATAATTTTTTGTTATGTTACTTTCACAACAAAATTTAAAAATTCAGGGTGTCCACACCATACTAATGAAGAGTTAACAATACATCACCATAATATAAGATGTAACCATACTATTATTGTCGATTATTATTGTTTTGGTAATATATGTCGCAATATGTATTAAATGTTGTCGCAAAAATGTAATAAATGTTGCAATTATGTTATATATAATAAATGTTATCAAGATGTTGCAAAATATATTTTTTTTGTCGCAATATTTAAAACTTACTGTCAAAATGTAGTAAACATTTTCACAACAATTTTGCAACACTTTAATATTTTTTATGGATTTTACATTAAAGGTAATGCCATCCCGACTTTAAATAAAATTAAGACGACCCTAAATAAAATTAGGATGATCCTAAATAAAATTGAGAACTTGTAAAACATTGACCTGTGGTATATTCATAAATAGGTCAAATAGGGTACAAAATATTGATGTTTTGAGTTTATTGATTGTTGCGGGTATATTTTTGGTGTTTTTTGCAACAAGCAAGTGTGGTATGGTTCGTATTCATGGGTAGCATGTTCAATATTGAAGGGGGGCATGATAATGTTGCCAACAAGCGGCAAACATGTTTTTAGTATCCATTGTTTGTTTGTTTGTGTTGCATACTTTGAGCGTGAATAGTAGGAAACAGATAAAGATTTTGGATCTGTTTGTGGTTGTGTTTGTGGTATTTTTCAATGTTGCATGCCTAGAATTCACAGGCGACAATTGATTTTCCGAGAGCAAATTAGTAATTTAGCTATACTCATTCTAATTTTAAACTCAAATTTTATGACTTCATCATTGCATTAGTATTTATGATGCAACATTAAAAGAATAAAAGCAATGAAAAATTGTTGTAGTCTGATACATGATAGAATCTTACTCGCAGAAAAAAGTATTTAAAGTATTTAATTGTAATGGCTTCATTTTGAACAAGGTTCGTTAGACTATTCTAAGAATTCTAATAGCATGGGGGCTACTAGATGCCTAGACAGACGTCTAGACATAATCGACTATGATTGATCCACATGTATAATATAATGTCGTTCTTTCAAAAGTAGTTCTTCATATGTTTTGTGAGTGGTTGTTTTGTGTTAAATTATTTTCTGTCAATGAGGAAGGTTGTAGACTCAACTCAACCCGATTCCAGCACTTATTTTTATCTGAGAACGGAAAAGAATAAGTAATACATTTAGATAAACATCAAGAGAGAATAAGTGCGCGTATAAACGATGACACTCTAGAACAGGCTTTTGAATGCCATGGGATTATATTTTAACATCTTCCGATTTTTCACATCTCCCCGAAATTTTCGAAAAATTTGAAAACTGAGATATTTCGGACATAAATTTGTAGAAAGAATTCAAATCATGATATGAGTCTATGATCCAAATTTGAAGTTAATTGCTTCATTCATGCAACAATTATTCGCACTTTCTTTCGTTTTTTAGGAACTGACCCCTGAAAAGCTTATTTTCATTGAATTTTGACATATAAAATGCGATTATAAACGTTCTCGAATACATTTTTCAGTTCTTTTTTCGGATATTGGGAACTACTGTATGCTGTCATGACATACGTTACAGGTTTTATTTAATTTGAACAGAATAGTGTCAAATAATATCGAAAACCCGAGTAAAATCCCGATATTTGAAAAATTGGAGAAAATGAACTGGTTATGGGACAAAAAAAAAATCATGTCCCCTTCTCAAGGCTGAGGCCACTACTTTTTCATCCTCTCAGGATATTAATCCCTCACAATGACGGGTGACACCACCTTCAACCTACCCTATTGGCCCCGAAACATGGCCGCAACCACTATACGAGGGAACAAATAGGCAGCAGGTCCACCAGGGACGTGGCTCGAAATTTTCACCCTTCGTACCAAATAAACAAATCAATTGCAAGCTCGTTTAGGGTGAAACTCATTTAGGGGTCCATGTAAAGGCTGCCTAACATAGAACTGAGATTTAATCGAACTTCTGGATTATTTAATCTAATTTACTTTTTTCTTCGATTTGCTTGAAGAAATATCCTTATAAATCGTCCTCACGTTTTCGAAACCCCAGTTATACGAAACGTTTGTTTGACTAAATCAACAGCTGCTGCAATTTTAGATACGTTCAAACATATCCTTTAGCTGTACATACCGAAAGTGATCGATGAAACACCACCTGTTAATTAAAAACCATGAAGAATAAACATTCCCATAAAAATCAGATTTTTTTAACTAAACTCTCTGGGAGTTTATTCGATCATTTACTATAGGATAAACGCGTTTAGAGAAGTAATATGGATAATATATACATATAAGCGTCCCCCACACACACTTATTTGATACTGTCGAGTAAGTTGCGAACATTTCCCAGCGAGCATGTTGATGATACGGTAATTCATACAAAAAAGACACCAAAACACTACAAAACACAACATCTTTTCTATAGGTTTATATTAGATCTTCTCTGTTATATACATGATCTGATAATGTAAATAAATATACAATAAAAATATACAATAAATAACTATTAAACAATAAATAAATAAATAAATAAACAAAATATTTTATAATTGATTTATTACCATGCCATTAGAGTGGTCGACAAAAGAGTAAATAATCACTGTGGAGGAGAATTTTTTTAGCATAACTTTAGGTTTTTTAACTTAAAGCTAAGCTAAAAAATCACTCCTTCTCAGTGTCTTATTTAACCACAGCAATGTATAAATAATCTCGTCATTACCAAAAGTTATAATATCGTCGACACACAGTGTCGGACAAACGTCAATACATTGTCATAACATAACGTCGCTGTTTCAACATATTATGTAGCTAGCTGCTGGCTTGTTGTACCTTACAGAATGTGTTCAGATAAAGTGTTTATTTCTTGGAATTCTTTGATAGCATTTCTCCAAAACAATATACCAGTTATTTGCCCAGCAAACATGTTTGTTTTTGCAAGTATAAGATAGTGTAAATAATCATAGCCAGGTCCTATATTATGAAATGATTGTAAATAACCGAATGCATCATGGACAGCAGAATGATAAGCTAAATAACCGTTGTTGTCAAATAATATGTGGTGTAGAAATGATGAATCACCAGGTCCAACTCTTCCTGAAAGGAGAAAACGAGGGTTAAACTTTTGCAATACAATAACTTCTCGTAAATAGATCTGTTAAAAGCATCTTCCAGGCCTTACACGTTTTTAAAGCGCTGAAGATGATTTTAATCGAACAATTTTCTCTAACAATTCTTAGAACTTTTTATATGCTTCTCTAGGGATAAAGCAACTAAAAGGGAATCTATATCAGAGCTATAATCTCAAAATGAGTGGCATGAAAATTTACACATAGATAGCACATAATATGAATCACGTGAAAACGTTTTCTAGTTGAGATATAAATATTCTTACCAGCACAAGGTACTAGTAGCACGCCAAACACTGGATCTAGTGGTCCATTTATTGGATCAACCCAATCAGCCACTACTTTTCCTGCTAACAGTTGTTGTTTACTTCCCCAGTAATGATAATCGATCAGTTCCTCAGTTGTTTCTAAAAAATCAAGTTTTGCTCTAAATGAAACAAATCTGAAACCATCTGTGCAGGAGTGATGTTTTAATATGTACTATAGCTTTCTAGCTGTGAACTATACCACAAAACACTCCTCCATAGTTGATGTTAGATAGTTAATTACAGGATTGCATGAATACATTTTGTTGGAAACTTTTTGAAGATACGTGGATTTTGTACAAAATTTGGAAAGAGGTCTCGTCGCGAAAAGAGTTTAAATTATTAGTAGGTTTTAAAGAAACCCAGTGCGCAGAAACATGTTCAAAGTCCGCAGTAAAGACGTTAGAACAACGTTGTTTTAACTTCTTCACTGTTGACTTTGAAAATGTTTTACCCCCTGAATCTTATAATACCTTCCCATGAATTAACAAATTTCTGGAGGTAACCCACCATACTAACGAAGGGTTAAGAAACAGTGTTTTTCTTCGATACAAAGAAATAATTCATTACAAAAGCATAGACGCAGTACATTTCTCAGTAAACAACTCATGTTATAAATAGAACTTACCAGTACGATTTCTATAAACTTCAAGGAAGAATTTACTTTGTTCTTTCAAGCGATTAAAACACATTTCCACCGTTTCATCATCATGTTTACGACATTTCGCAAGTAACTTGATTAAGTTAATGAATCTTTTGTCTGTGTCATGAGCATTTGGATTTTGTAGCACATTTGATTCATGTATATACCCGTCTAACATGCAGAGTACTGAGGCTAGGCTGTCACCTTTTCGAAAACTTGAATAATCCGTGTCCTAAATCATGAAATAAATAAGTCAATTCAACAAATAAGGAACGATTTTGACCATGATTGGATAGATTAGTAAAGCCCTAGGCTTGCGACACTAGTCACGGCAATTGCTAAAGGCTATTGTTATTAATATCGACGGCTGTTCACAAACTGCTCTTTACTCGAAGTTGGATTTACGGTGTATGCATATCACAAAAAAAACATCAAAAGATTTCGAGGTCGATTTAATATTGATATGACGTTGTGATTCGATGAGAATTTCATTATTAACAGATTTCTTGCTTACCTCTTTTTTACTCGATTGCCCATAAAACTGTAGGTTAACTTGTTCTTTTAAATATTCTTGAATAGTTTGTGGAAGATCATTAGAAAGTATGGATAGTTTTGAGTGATTTAATCTCATCTCTGGATACATTGAAAAACTTTGTGAATGCGAATTCCCCATTTTGTTTTGATTTGACTTGATTTAATTTCACTTGACTTGATTTGATTTCCCCTGATGTGACTTGATTTCACTTGATTTGATTTCACTTGATTTGATTTGATATTCATTCTTGAAAGTTTGCTCCTTATATACTGTCTGAAACGTCGCTACTGCAATTGCCCCCATCTCATTAAAATTAAATGACGACTTAATGACGTCATATTATTGTCATGAACCTACGATATTTGTTTGATCCAGTTTTCGGTATTGTTCCGGTAATTATTTACACAACATTACTTTCCACACAAACTACGCTTTATACGTATCTTCCATTCAGTGAACTTTAATTTGTTTTGATGGTTCAAACAATGACTTGAATGCTTCCCCAGTGGGAAAAAACTTGTTCAAGGTCATCAATAAAGAAGCTAGAACAACGTTTTCAACATTGTTCTAGTGTCTTTTCAGCAGACTTTGAACAGGTTTTTTACCTTTGCCAAATTGTTGACGTTTATGAAACGAGGAACAAATGAATGTACGTAATACTATTTATCTATGCATTAAAATAAAATGAAAATAAAATTAAAGGAGAGTCGTCTGAGTTTGTTTGAACTAACCCAGCCGGCAAAAGCCTGTTCATAGTCAGCGAAATGACGTTAGTACAACGTTCTTTAGACAAACCAGATAAAGAATTTTAGCGAATTTATTAGGAAACAGGATTTTAAGAACATGCTTCCATGTTCCATTATTCTCATTCTATGAAAATAAACTAAGAAAACTGGGTGATATTTAAATCATCATCGGGGAAGCACTCCTTTAAAATTGTAGTTGTACGATAATACTAATGAGGAGTATCGCGATTTCGCTGATTTACATTTGCTGGAATTTTCCACATGGATTTCCACGAAAGAATTGCAGCTGATATGCTATTTTTGATGAAATAAATATTAAGATGAACATTTTTTAAGTTTCGTTTTTCTTATGTGAGTATTACATTCTCTACATTCTTCTTACAAACCTTTGACCGATCGGAAATTATCACTTAATACAAGGATCTTAATATAAACTAGGCTTTAGTAGTTCAATCTCAAACTGATCCATTCAAAAGAGAGTGAATAAATATAAGGAAATAATTATATACGTCATTTACTTTTTAATAATTGAGGTAAAAAAATACATTAATTATGTCATTGATTATTAGTGACGGTGTTTGAGTGGTCAAACAGGACATCGCATTGTTGTCGAAAGAACGTCAATTCGCAATCCCACCATAAATAATAAGTCTGCACTTGTCGAGATATGTGCTGAATCGAATGTGTATTATATGTGCTGAATCAACAGACCCTAATTTGGAGGGGAATTTTGATCTTTTATACGGTGGAGAACAATTTCAATAACTTTTGATTAAAACATGTTTATTAGATAAATGTAATCAGCAAACATTGGTTCAAACACTTATACTATCTCACAATTCCGCTCCAAAAGTATGGTTAAATCATCTAAAATTGACCAAATTCCACAAAAAAGAATCTGTACGGAAGCGTGTTAGGTCAATGAACTTGCAACGGATTGGTTTCTTCAGTAAGACGAAACCAATGCATTGTAAACTCGGTACTCTCCTCTGTAGATCTTATTTTTGAGTCCTTTATACCATACATAAATACATCTATGATAGTTCTAGAAGTCCCAATAGAAGTTTCTTTGCGCAATGATTTTGTGGGGAGTATGCAACCTCGTTCCCAGGGCTTCTTCTCTTTTGACGTACGTCAAGAGAGAAGAAGCCCTGGGAACGAAGTTGGGGAGTATGAACAAATTTATTTGCTTGCCTTGTTCCAAGACCATTCATTCATACAAAGGTACGTAGCGTAAGAATAAGGTAGAAATAATGTCATGGAAATATCACAGCGTGAAAGCATACCGAATACGGTCCAGTATTTCTCCGTATTTGAACAACTGTGTATGTCATATATCGTTGCCACTTATGGCAATACACAGTCCGACTACGGAGAAATACTGGACCGTACTCGGTAGGCTTTCACGCTTTTTATATGATGGACGATAAAATAACTTAATGATAATCCGCCTATATGATCCTGCTATTTTACAAGAAGTCTCCATTTTATCATATCGAGACAGTACTTGTTGCTTTTTGTCAATAACTTTTAATTGATGGCCAAAAAATGGCCAAAACAGGTTTTGTATGAATGCAAAATTTAAAATCAACACCATCAAATTGGATTACAATTTGTTACCTATGAATTTTTATAAAAAAACGATGCACTTTTAACCTAACTTTTGTCAACAATCGTTCCGAATTTTGAATGATTAATACTACATTTGGAATCCGCTCCATCAATTTTCGCCACGTATCAGATGTCATCAAAAACAATGTATCTTTAATTTTGTATCCAAATGTATCCAAATTTTGAAAAAAGAGGATCAGATTTTGAATCAGTGCCCTGATCACATACCATTTTCATCTAAATTGGCCTAAAAAAGTGCTTTGGGCCCAAATTTTAAAATATGAAGATTCTATTTAGACTCAGCTCCATCAAATCTGGTCACATGCTAAACGGAATACTATAATTTTTGGCGGGGATGTTAAGCACAAGATAAGAATTTAACCAAGCGTTAATGATATACAGTCAAATCATACAAGTTAACTATCTACTCTGCAGTATCGAGTGGAGTGGGGGGGGGGAGGGGACGCTTATTAGTTTTGATATTAAGAGATGACACTGATCCCCACTCAGTTTCATGCAATTACTTTCAAACCATTCGATAGCTAAGAGAGAGTCATATTCTAGTCTTTGTAAGAGTGAGCCTAAGTCTTGATCACAAGCATAAAATGTTGTATCATCAGCATAATTACACACGTCTGTTTGGTCGTCGAACCAACACAAATCGTTGACATATATATCAAGTTCACTATTGGCAATTGCTGATGACACCCCGAAAATTTTAGCATTTATAAATAACAGGAAGTGGGTCAAATAAACAATTATTTTATCAAAAACTAGCTACAACTTCATGTAATCATGCAGAAAAGCAATGAAGTTTGGCTAAACAATATGGCTGCCACACAGTTAGCATAAAAAATACAAAACTTTAATCACTTGTACCTCCACTAATAGTTGTCTTTAAAGAATTAAATTTTGTGAATGTAATACTGACATTACAACCTTTCATGTTATTTATTTGGAATTTTGACCAAAATAGGGCGATTATATGACTTTAGCGGCATTGTAAATATCAGGGTATATAGCTGTGCGTTATAGATTCATGAAATAATTATTCCATGTAAATGATTACGAAATTAAATCAAGAACTTCATGCTTCACAGTATGAAAGACTAACTATAGTCCCATCTCACTATGCAAATACTTGTTCAAAGTCAGCAGTAAAGACACTAGAACGACGTTTTCAATATTGTTTTAGCGTCTTTACTTCGGACTTTGTTACGACGTCGTGTGGCGGCAGGGTAGGAAGTATCTATTCGATGTATGTCCTGAGACTTCATAACAATGTTAACATTAATTTGTATTATATTTGGTTTTTGGCACCTCATGGCTTTCCAGGCATGGATAAATAGAAGAGGCCCTGCTAATATCAGACATTTAAAATCCCAGTCTAGATAGCAGGGTTAAGTGTTATCAGTAGAAAATTGAGGAGCAAATTCTCATCGTGAAGACTACCGATTTCTGAATACGGTCCCATATATCGCCGCATATCGTATATCGCCGCATACCGCATATCGTACATCTATTATCACTATTATCGTACACCTAAATGATCGTGCCTATAGCGAAATATTCGTAACTGTATATTTCTTCGTTTATGTGGCGGTTTTCAAGTACATAGGAATTCACTATATCTGAGTGATCCGGAGACTTGCATTGTTGAAGAATAATTAAAGGCATTAATTCGTATTTTTTAAAAAAAAATTCATTAGTTTTAGGGGGTAATGATTTATTACTGATTTTTAATGACCCCCTTAAATGTTAAATTTAAAAAGTAATTTATATGAAAAGTTTATGAATTCCGGGAGGTAATGACTGTGTTAGACGAGAATTAATGCTGTATTAGTTGAACATTGTTTAGCCGGTGTTCATGTAGGGTCATATTACAAATCTGACGCCAGACTAATTAACAATTATAAATACCATGGTAAAGGTATTTTTCCTCTAATTTGATTTACAGACATGCTGTTTGACAAAACTAAAACACTGAGAGTACTCGAAATAAAAGAGAAAATATAATTAACAAGGAAGATTGATTTTGAGTGCAGCTTTAAGCAATAAATAAATAAATAACAATGATACTCAGGCTGAGCACGCGAAATCAAATAGTATACCGAGAAGCTTCTCTTTGACACCAACTAAATACAGCTATCTGGTGATATCGTTATTATTAGAGCAGCTAAATAGATATAAACCAGCTGTCGCCAGATGGATATTCAGATCTGAATATTCAAAATATTCAAAGTTTTCAACATTTTTAAAACTTTCAAAATTAAAAAGAGGGGAAAGGGAATTTAAGAATAGGTACGAATGTTACCAAATCAAATTTTTTCGCCCCTTCTGACCAATTCCTAATAGTTTCAATTTAGCTAATTGGTAGCACGTGACAATGATCGGTGGTATACGGAAAACATTCGATTACTAAATCAAGTTAGTAAACCCCTTCTGGGCCCAGTTGTTCAAAAGACGTTAGTTTAATCCTCGATTAAATTGTCTTTTCACGACATTTGATTGGTAAGGAGTAGTTTTAATCCAGGGTTAATCCTAGATTAGTGTTAATCGGCTTTCGAACAACTGGGCCCTGACCAATACCCAACAGTTTTGGTATACTGCCGATAATTGTTTCGGATTGTCGAAGTCGCGTGTTACGAAATGAATTGAGCTGTTAGGCATTAGAGAGCTCTTAGCAACAAAGATTCTACGAGGGCAACAGACCTGAGGAGTTCAGATATGCTGAGAAGATTAAGTTTTGCTGCTTGTGTTCCCCTGTCCTTCTTCCCCGGCTGACCTATATTCATTTATATTGCTAGCGCAAATTTTTAAAAAGATCATGCTATATCTCCCTGTTTTTCTTTTCCCTTTTTTTAATTTCGAATATTTTGAAATATATGGGCTATCCAAAAGTGAATATATTTGTCTAGCGATAGCTTACCATATATATATGAATTAAAAAGCAACATTGGTTCTTTCAAATTGTTTAGAACAATTTAAGAACCATATATTGGTGAATAAATACCATACAACATGATTTAAAGTACAAACCGATACTGTTGGGACATTGCAGTCCGTCTGAGTAACACGCAAAGACACCACCAGCAAATGCATAAAAGCAAAATTTATCTGTTTGTTAAGTAAAGTTTTATAAATACCAAAGCCGTCAGTTGCACCTGGTGGAAGAAATTTTCTACCTATCCTTAGCTGAATGATGCATTGTATGTGGTACATGCCGTACCATAGGGATACATGTAATACTCAGTTCCCAGATCATCGATTTATAAGAACTTAAACCTATTAGGCCAGTTAGGCCTAGGGAGCATCATGTTAAATGGTGCATAACATTTTAAACAAAAGTGATATCTTGCTCAAACGCTCTGACTTTTCCTAACTTTTAATTAGGAAAAAATTTTCCCAAAGATCTTTCGGCATTATGATTATTTCCAAACATTGGTAGACCAAAAAAAATAGGCAAATATATTTTTTTCTTTAATATGACATATGACACACTGTTGTAAATTTTATGCTGAATCAGTTTCTGACATTCATTTTACATGAAAAGATACTTGTATGTATGTGTGTATTCATACAAAAATGAATTTTCATACCCATGATAAGTTATGACGTCATAAGTATGAGACAATATGGCATCTGCTAATTATTTCTATACTAAAATGTAGTTTATAGGAAAAATATGTAGCCATTAAGCCCTCCCCTCCCCCTTCCCACCACTATCTAGGCTTTCAGAGGACCTAAAAAAGCCTAGGCCTAATAGGGTTAATTTAAACCACAAAAGATTGGCCAAATGATGGAGAAAACTCAAGAATACAGTGACTCTGACTCTACTTTGCTGTATCAAATAACATCTAAGTCTGGTAACGTTTTGAAAAGAATTGCTGAGGGATAAATTTATTTTAACCCCCAAAACTTTGACAGGTGGCAAAAAAAATTCTAAAAATAAACAACCTTTGCTTGAAAAGTAATAAATGTCTTGCCTTGTGATGTCATAAAAAGTAATGACGTCAGCAAAAGAATAATTACAAAATATTAATTCCTGGTTACCAAACGTTATAGGGAGAAACGGCACATGCTACCCCAAGTCGAAGTTTCACAAAAAAACGCCCAGCTGGACGAAGAGGTGGGACGAAAACTTACCTCCCCATCTCGGACCCAGTTCTTTTGGATTTCATATTAATAACCTACCAAGTAGTTTCGAAATATTTCATATTTTAATGCCATAGGCAACAAGTAAACGTTAATATACTCCTTGCATTCGTAACAAGGAATATTCATTTCCTTATTAAAATAGTATTCATTAAAACCTATTTTTGTTAATAAGCTTAATTAATGAAAATAGCTTTCAATTATCGGCGGTATGTATTGTCTGTTCAACACTGCTTTGCTACCGGATATAACATATAAAGTGAGTTACATGAATTCCTCTATGATTTCCTATTACTACTAAGTGAGCAAAAACTTGTTCAAAGTCAACAGTAAAGACGCTAGAATAACCTTTAAACGGTGTTCTAGCGTTTTTACTGCAGAATTTTAATATTTTTTTGTCTACTGGGTTTCATTTCAGTAATGTCATCGCAAAAATAATTATACTAAGAATTTTATGTTAAACTATCTTGGTCTATACTATCGCGTCAACCTCGTTCCCAGGGTTTCTTGTCTTTTCGAACACGGAAGAGCCGCCCTTCCGTGTTCAAAAAGGCAAGAAGCCTTGGGAACGAGGTTGACTATCGCGTCTCTATTGAAAGTTATATAGATTGTTTCACCCAACCACTACCCTTACCACCTCTCCAAGACAGGAACCACTTAAATGCACAGAACTGAAATTATATTAATTATTACTAACTAATTTAGACTCTCAGATTGTAGTCACTACTTGATTGCTTAATTAAGGCTTTAATTAAAATTTGGTTTAATGATGTACTATTCTTACGTTTCAAACCGCTAGAAGGAAAATTTAATTATTAACCCAGTTGGCAAAATGTGTTCAAAGTCAGCAGTAAAGACGCTAGAACAAAGTTTTAAAGGTTATTCTAAGGCCTTTACTGCGGACTTTGAACAAGTCGTTACCTGCTGGGATAGCTACTGTGCATGCGCGTCATATTGAGCATGCTGGTTAAATTGATCATGCAATAAATATCTTAAAGCTTGTCAGTGGAAGAACGAAATAAAGAGTAAATAATCAATACACACGAGAGATTTATGTACATAGCTTCAAGCTTTGTAGACCAAAACAAACTAAGCTCAAAACGCACTCCTTCGCAGTGATTATTTGCTATATTTTAGAACAGTGCTTGTTATTATATCTTTCTAAAACAGAGTATCTAATTTTTTTCTTGTTTGTATACATTTTCTTCTAAAAATGTCATTCCAAAAACCAGTTTATTTGGGAGGTTTAAAGAAACTAGCGCCATCTAAACGTTCTTTCATTTTATTGGTTTCATCTTACTGAAGAAACCAATCAATTGCGTATTCGTTTAGGATGAAACACGTTTAGTGGTCCATGTAAAGGCTGCATTATTTGACCAAAATTTAATAATAATACAACTCCATCTCGATGGAGAGGGGACGCTATTTCATCACACATAATGACATTGTTTTGACGTCAGAGCGTCAAAATAAACGTCCTTTTTACGTTGAAAAAGCATCACGTGTCGGTAGAGGTATAAGAGTGTTAAATCAGTGAGCTTCCAAAACCCAGTGGGCAAAAAGTTGCTCAAAGTTAGCAGTAAAGAAGTTAGAACAACGCGTCATTCAACATTGTTCTAGCAACTTTACTGCAAACTTTTGAACAAGCCCACTGGAAAGGATAGAAGAATAGCTACCACTATAAAATCGTTGACTTAATGAATGCAAAAATTATTGTAACTACTGAGCACACTAGTGTCGCAACGTATATTATAATGACCTCGAAACCCTTAGCCCTGGGAACGAGGTTGCATTAATAGTTATATGGTATTACTTTAACGACTGTAAGAGGCCGGTAAGTGTAATGCTTTAAAAAGTTATTTCGATGAATCTTCTTGCTTATAACACATTAGACTGAAGTCATACGTTTCTCAGAGAGCTACCCGGCTGTAACGTAAAATCGAGGATAATCGGGAAATCGGAACTTAAAAAGTCGAACACATAAACAGAAACAGAAACTATACACATACCTATTCTTTGAGTTTCTTCTATAATAACAATGGTTGTTGTATAAACCAATCAGTAAACGTTACATAAACCAATCAGTAGCTATGCGTAGAGCATAAACACTCTCTAATTATAACAAATAAAGTACTCAAAATTTAGTTTCAATAATAAATTATTTTGTAGAAAACAAACGAATATGCACAGAAGGGTATTATGTCAACGAGCGCTTGCAATGGGTTAGTTTCTTCGCTATGAATAAACAAATCTATTGCAAGATCGTTGACTCAGCACTTATCTCTGTAAAATTTCATTTTTGAGACGATCCATAACAAACTTTTTATATCTAGGCAGGTAAGTGCAAACGTGGTCACACGCGACCTAACGATATCATATAACAAACAATTGATCATCGTTTGACTATTACAAGCATGACCGAAATAAGAGCAAATAATCACTGTGGAGGAGAAGCTACACTCAAAACACCTTCATTCACAGCAAATGATTACTCTTATACGGACTCAAAGAAGTTTGATGAACTACTAGTTGCACGTTAACTTAATATTCTCTGTAAATTTTACATCGTATCAAACATGATAGTTCTCTTCTTTGCTCTTCTTGTAGGCATTAAAATCGAATACTGTGCGTATATGTAGTGTCATTAAGTTAAGAGCTATAATACAATACATTGTTAAGTTGTTAAATGGTCGGAGTTCCTTTATCTAGATCGTAATGAAATTACATAGAACAGAAATGTTTTGTGTATCTTTCTACCGATTTCTACAGCGAGATAATAGTTAGATTTTATATTATCAACTATCCTGTTGGCATACCCGTGGACACACTGTACTTACAAAAAGTAGTATTAACAATTAGATGTTAATTAATTATGGTTCATCCACGAGGTGCCCGTTAAGTTGTATTTTAGTTGATACATACGTAATAGGTTTCCCCGTTGGCAAAAACCTGTTCAAAGTCCGCAGTAAAGACGCTAGAACAACGTTTTACTGCTGACTTTGAACAAGTTTTTCCTAACTGGTTTTACAGGAATATGTAGTTATTCAATGCAATGTTTTATCATATCTACTTCCGGCGCATTAAAGGTACAAAATCACCCTGAGATGTTTTTTTCAAATTTTCCCTTCTGTAGTCTACAATCTCTCACTTTAATGTTTGAGACAAGGTGAAATTTGTGCAAAAATTCCGAATTTCAAATTAGGCAAAAAGACT
>JAULBZ010001281.1:8469-23084 GCA_032360805.1 Neoturris breviconis | reverse complement strand
GATATCTCGGACATTCGTTAAGTCGGACAAATTTCCTGTCCCCCCTGAGGGTCCGAGTTAACGGGATTGTACTGTACTTCTACGAAGACTCAAAATAACAATTTCTACAGGAGTGGCTTCAAATGACGTGTAATTTTAGAATTGACCAATAAAATGGTTTGAAATTTGGCACACTAAAAGTCTTATTCAATACCACTCGACACAGATAACTTCCTCACCGCACTGCTGTCCTTGCATAGACTGCCTGAGTGCGCTTCTCTTTATATTGGCTATACTTACTGACCAAGTCCTGCTGTGACGCACTGTCACCCCGTAATTGGCTAATACCAGTTTTTTGATGACAAAAAATTTAGGTTGACTAAACGACAAGATTGACTAAGCGTGGAACAGGTACAGTTGGTGCCATACTCAAAAAATACTTCTTCACAGTGATTATTTGCTCTTATTTCGAACACTGTCTATCATTATTTTCTTCTGCATGTTTGTTGTTCGGGATTTAGCTATATGTAATATCAAGCATTTATTAGGTCAAAATCAGTTTATGGAAAAGGAAAAATAAAAGTGGAAAATGGTCACAAATCCGCATACTAGGCTAGTTATGTTAGACTGGATTAGTTTATTGGAAATTATTTTTAATCTGCAGGACACAAAAAAGAGCATCGTTTATTTACAACTTTTTTCTGTTTTTTTTTTAGTAAGTTTTAAAAATTCGGTTTCCTCCTAAATAGTCTCTAAAAGTATCGTCACATTTTCTCTTATGTTGTATACAACTTCATCAATGAAACAAATCCTCCGCCGTATGGCAACAACATCCAACAACCGTTCAATCAGCACCAGAAATACTGAATTAGCAGTGTTATAATATCCAAGAACAATATACTTTTTTATATTTTTGGCGCATCAACCATCATTCTAGGAGCGATACTCATTGACATCAGTTCTTGAAAAAGTAACTTGCAAGCATATGGTATACGGATTTGTGAAATCTAAAATGCAAAAGAACACATATAAATATTAAATATTGGTTTACACTGAGCAAAAATTCTACCGCAAAAACCAAGAGAAGACATTCCATTGATGTAGAATTTGCCGTCACATGATTTTTCGTCTAGTGAATATCAAGTTTAGAATCGGATAAAACGTTGTTGGTAAATCTGTATCGAAGAGCTTACAATTGATTGGTTTCTTTGATACCAGTAACCAACCAATCGCAAGATCATTAATCTTAATTTCTCCTTATCAGAGCAAAGGCAACGAATCCAATACTAACCTGTGTTTTGTTTTTACACCCTCTACATTCAAATGTATTATTACGAAGATTTGCTATAGCTATCAAACCGCACAAATTACAAACATGGCAACGATATGCATCTGAAGCATCCATCAAACGTTCGTTTAAAAATTGTGCTGAACCATGTGATATCTGACAATCACGTTCCATCTCACCAAATCGAAGACCACCATCCCTAAACGTAAGCACAAAGTGAAAAACTGAAACTGAAGCCAAAAAAAGCCATTTCATTGGTAGAAATTGGCGTCACATGCGAATGGAATGTCGCATTAGACCAGACGTCAGATTGGAAATGGCATCCTCTATAGTAATTCAACAGCAATTTTTGAGTCATAAATAAACGTCCCGCTTAATTAATTTTGAGAATTTCTTAATTTATATTTCGAATTTTCCAGGAATAACACACATTTCCTCGCTTATATTTAACCATCTATGGTTTAACGTAAACAAGCAACACTTTGTTTATCTTTATTATAAACCTAAATCCAGCAACAACACTCTCCTGTTTGTTTATGTTATATTAAAAAAAACCGCCTCTATTTATAACTCTCCACCCCAATTCAAAATGTTACATTTGAGACGGTTTTACTCGCAGATATTACCTTTTAAGAGCTTTTTTTTAGAGATTAATTTCGCAAATCCATTTATCGGATTTTTTTGCGAGGATTATTATTTTGGATTATTTTTTTTCGTGAAGTTAGTCAAAAACCAAGAAAATTAGTACTCGCGAAAACAATAGACTTCAAATATGCACTTCTATCAACCCCTACTTAACAACTCATTTACCTTGATCGATCTTCCATAGGCTATCCAAATATACACTTATATCAACCCCTACTTAACAACTCATTTACCTTGATCGACCTTCCATAGGTTGTCTGGTTAATATTTGCACTGGTCCACGCGCACGAGAGTGAATCTTATCGTCAACCATATGCTTTAAACGTTGATAGTAAGTGGGACCAAGGAAAACCTGTGCATTTATTTTACGACCAGTAAAGCCATTGTACATAACCTAAAAACAGGAAAGATTCACTTTGATCTAAATATGCAAAAAGACTAAAATTTGCGTAAACTTAGTTTATTACAAATACTTTTAATTTATGTACAGTAGGACCCGTTAACTGGGAAACGCAAGGGGGAAAAACCCGTCCCATTTAGCGGGGGTCTCACTTAAGCGAACCCCGGATAAGTGGGACTTTAGTTAAAAATGTCCCACTTATCGGGGTTTTTGAGACAAATCGTAGAATAAATGTTTATGTTTATTGAAACATGTATCTTTTTTTTAGAAATGCAAACATTCGAATGCAATTTTGAAAAAAAAAAATCGAATTTCAAACGATTGTTCGAACAATCATACGAGAGTCCCACTTGAGCGGACTTTGTTACTCAGGGGACATAAAAAAAGGTCCCACTTATCCAGGGTCCCAGTTAAGCAGGGTATTTTAGCCTAAGCGAGTATGGGATATCCAAGGGGAACAAGAAATTTGTCCCACTTAAAAAAAGTCCCACTTAACGGGGTCCTATTGAATAAACAATTCCCAAAACTGTCAACCTTTTACTGACGTCAGCATTATATTTCAACATTTGTGCCACTAAATGCTCTTGCAACAAATGGTCTCTATAAATCTTTGACATAAAATTAACTGATATTAGGGGCGTTAAAACTTAAAAACGCCGATTTTTAAAAAAAATAGCAATATTTTTGAGCCCTGTACAGGGGCGTGGTTACTCACAGTAAATCGTAACTAAATTATAGACGCTGGCCTAAAATTTCCAGTAGGTTAGCTGTTAGAAAATTATGGATAAAAACCTCCTGGTGCCTACCTCGTTTCCACGTAAATGATAACCGTATTCATGTAATAGACTTGAAATCTTCTGTACGTTCACCGTATCGTTAAATGGAGTTGCATCACCGATTTCTCCTTTGTTTGCAGAAACCTGTAAATAGCGGTGCTCGAAGTAAGAACAGATAATCCCTGTGGAGGAGTGCTTTTTGATTCATAGCTACAGGCTTTGTTGCCTGAAATTGTTCTCAAAAATGACATCTCCACAGATATTATTTATTCTTATTTCGAGCACTGATTGATATAAACGTCACTTGAGTTTAAGAGTAAGAATGATATAGTACAATCTCGATAGAAAAACACCCTAGTATAACGAATTCTTCGTCAAAGCGAACTCCGTGTTCTTTTCTCTATTTTTTGTCAATTCCATATAATTTCTCTATACAACGAACCTTCGATATGACGAACTCTTGTTTTTACGAACCAAATTGTATGTTCTTTGAAGCAAAACCTCACTATCCCTCCCTATAAGGAACCTTATACATATTTTGTTTTTATTTCATTCACATTGAGAACGCAACTCTATGAAGATGTTTCCTTATGTCCGTAGAAAAAAGTCCACTTCATTTCAAATCTAAACTTGCAAAGGACTTCTAATATTTATCTACCACATGTATCACGGACTTTCAGTGGCCTTTAAGCCTTGCAAGGCGTGAAAACAAATCGGTATAACAAACTCTCGATATAACGAACTTTTCTTCGTATCCTTTCATAGTTCGTTATATCGAGATTGTGCTGTATATAAATCCTACGGATTTGCCCCTCATTCGCGGGTATAAATTCCGTAGAATAAATCGCAATCCGCAGGAATTAATTCCGTAGTTTTTCCAAATCTTTGCAAACGTCAGGGAATTAATCTGCAAATCAGGAATTTTCCAAAAATGCTATAAATTTCTATCAAATCATCTACAAGCTAGCCTGTGTTATCAGTAAATATTAATTATAGTTTCCACCCGTATAACCACTAAGAAAATTTTGTTGCACTGCGAATTTTGCTTAAATTGGTAAAAATTTCATGAAAATGAACATTAAAATATCTTTCATTCACAAAATAATCGTCAACCGCAGGAATAAATTCCACTGTGTGAAAAGAAGATACATCGCGCAAATTCGGTGCTACATCAAATCTTAAAGTACAAACCTTTCCTTGTAAACATTCAATTAAATGACCAATTGTCATACGAGATGGGATGGCATGTGGGTTGATAACAATGTCAGGTGATATACCTTCACAAGAGAATGGCATGTCCTAAAATTAAAGAAAAGATGCTAAATTTAAATAAACAGAATGATAACCTGATAAAAAACACTGAACTTATATCAAAGCGAAGATATTGAATCAAACCGAGCGAAAATTAAAACTAGCACACGAATATGATTCGCATACACACAATGCACATCCGTATATTATGTACATACTATATAAGAATACCGAAGTGTTCCTATATTATCATTGTCATGTATTTAATTATATGCTTAAGATTAACGAAGAGAATATGTATATCCATATGCTTATATGCCCTATGTATAATACCACAAATCCTCTAATAAACGTCCTATTCATGTTAATGCCTCCAGCTTATAAACGCCCTAAAAAAATTATATAAACACCTCCACCCAATTTTGGACGCCTCCCTCTAATAAACGCTTTTTCCCACTAGAAAAGGACTTTTATGGGATACATCCCCCTAACAGCGGGCGTTTATTAGAAAACACATCCATATTTGGACCCTCAAGTTTTTAATCATTTCATTAAAAAAACTAAAACAAAACATGCAAAGGGTTTTTTCTTATTACAACTTCAAGTGAACCAGATCTTTCTTTGCATATTGCAAATTCTTAATCTAAAATCTTCGCAGTACAAGCACGCATCAGAAATTGTAATGATTTTATAAATCCCCCTAAATTAAATTAACGCCCGATGGGTAATTGCAGGGGGTCCACACTTTGTAAAAAAATATCATAAATTGGTGGGGTGTTATTAATTTTTCGTGGGTGGCAGTTTTAGAAAATGCCATAATTAGGGGGTGAGGGGTGGGGGCAGGGGTAATAACGGGGGCGGGCAGGGTGAGGGAGTTTAAATCGAGAATTATCCTTCGGAGAGTAGAATGTGCACATAGGCTATCCAATAGACCTTTCCCAAATTGCTTGATTAGGCAGAACTAAAAGGCACTTATTTTTTATAAAAAATGAACATGAACAAATTACCTTTAAATGGACATTTTTACAAGTATACCTATAACAGAACTTCCTTTTTATGAATAGAAAGTAGTGCTAAAATCCTTATAACATTCGCATTTACCATACTCTGCCTCGTTTTCAAGTAATACCATTTCTTCAAACATTGATAAAAACTTCCAGAATTAATATTTTTTCCAAGAATTTCGATTTTTATGCAATTTTTTGTGAGCATTTAGAAAATTAATATTAGAACGTCTGAAAATGAAGTTAAATTTATGTCATTTCGGGAAAGGTCTAGTTTGGTGAGCAAATGAGAGCATTGTGTATTACTAATGTAAATGGGCATTCATATAACCTTACCCACAAGCCTGAAAATAAATGTAAGACATCACCAGTAGATGTGTGATTGCGCATAACTTTAAGGTAAAACTATACTATATAAACACTCCTTCACAGATGATGCTAGGTAGTTTTTTTCAGGCTTGAAACTCACCCAAAAAGATTTGTTTTGGATTGTTCTATTATATTCATGACTTAAGATTCTCGGGGTGAACCAAACGACAATATTAACTGTGGCCAAAAGTATCAAATCTTACAATAGATTCGTTTCTAATCTATTGCATGCGTTCGTTCACATAAGATCCTTTATCTGGAGATATCATTTCTTGGCAGATAGAATCAATATGATTAAACAAACCAGTCTAAATTAAGGCTTTTGACTCGGAAATCTCATTCTCAGCTAACATTTACTTACTTCTTGTCGATACGTTATTCCACAAGTACCCTTCTGACCATGACGACTAGCAAATTTATCACCAATCTGTGGAGTCCTTACAGATCGAACCTAATGAAAGCAAATTACAAACCAATCATTAATAAGATCATTGACTCAGTGTTCCTACCCGCAGATATTTTAATTCGGAAATGAACTCTACTTTAACAATAAAAGTTTCAAAATTCAACAGACCAGATACGAGGTTCGAGAGGGAGGAATATAAAGAAATTATGTCTATATTCATTTTCGAAAATTATTTTTTTGAAATATTTACTATTCGTCGCTGGTTGTTTTCTTCTAAATATTGCAGTAAAAAATAAAGCTGTGTCAACAAAGTTGTAGTTCTTGTTGGTTTCTTCATCAGGGCTCGAAATAACAGCCGGTCATCACTGTGGAGGAGAGATTTTTCAGAATATTTTCAGCCAAGTTGGCTGAAAATATTCTGAAAAATCTTTCCTCCACAGTGATGAACGGCTGTTATTTCGAGCCCTGCTCTAGTGAATAATTGTCTGTCTTGTGCTAGGTTTAAAAGATCATACCTTTTGTTAAAGGTAGCTCTAGGCTTTGTAACCGGATGCTGTGCACAACATTTCATTCTCTGCAGTGATTATACAGCTCTTCTGAGATCTTATTAGAGTTAATATGCAGCACCATCGACTGTTAAAGTAAGTAATTGATGAGCGGTCTGCTTCAGTTCTTAACCTTGATTTTCTCTATAGTCATAGATAGCTTAAAATGACAAGAAGAAATTCTTTGAAAAATGGCCGTCGACAATTTTTTTTTGCGGAATTAAAGAATGCGAATTTGCCATGAATACGCTTTTTTCGAGTTGCGATTCGCATTCTTTTATTCCGTATTTCCGAATTTATGCTATAAAGTTTGAAGTTATGTTTAAAGCTCCATTCACCAATGTATTATGTTCTTTTAGTGTGACTGCGCAATAAAATGATGCCATTGCTAAAGAAAATCGAAGACAGTGTTGCAAACATCAATAGGTGAGCAAAACTTAAATATTATGCTTTGAATAAGTACTTATGAAAAAGTGATAGTAATATTCTATTCAAAGTTTGTTTCAAGTCCACTAAAAATGATACTGCATTTTGTAAATCTAATTGTTTAATTAAAAATGGTTGTTTAAAAGAGACGGTACAACGTCTTATGATGGACTTTGAACAGGCGATAACTTGTTATAAATCTTTAATTTTAGTAATTTCAATCAGAAAAACGAACAAATAATGATATCACTGAATGAGCTAACACAAAAAGTAAACGATTTAACGCAGTATCATCACAGTATCATTATGCTATTACAAAACACCCCTAATAACATTCTCGATGAAGATATTACACCAGAAAACAATTTCTATGCAATACCACCCACATCACAAGATATTGCACCAGAAAACAATTTATATGTAACACCACCCACATCACAAATGGGATACACCGACTTACAGCAACCAAATAACTACATCACGCCGCATTTAGTAAAACACGAAGTAACACATAATACAGACTACGCATTAAGTTTGATTAGATCAGCAAAAACCCGACATTTGCTGGCATTATCATTGTTATCAGTTTTTTTTACGCCAAGCGAATTGGCTAACACGTGGTATGACCACAGAGATAATAGTAAAACATTTCGACCGCTTGATGATGCAAAGCTTATGTCGATCAAGGAAATCATGTCCGTGCGATTTCCTGTGGAAAATGGTGAGGATATTGAGAAAATTTGGGCACATGTCATGTGCAAGGTTAAGACAAAATGTCGACAAAAAAGACTAATGTCTAAGAACCAATAATGAAGAAGTTTTACAGTGTTTGGAATAAGAGCAAATAATCACTTTGCTTCAGGCCATAAAACTCCTCTACGTGACTATTTGCTCTAATTTTGAGCACAATCCCTGCTTTATCAGTTTTATTTAAGTTTTATGAAGTTTAGCACTGTAGCCTCAAATTGGATATTACCTGTAGAGAAGTGTTTTTGAGTATTTTTTAGCCTTGAAGTTCTGGAAACTGTATACTCAAAGACACTCCTTTACGTTTGATGTCCGATAGTTATTTCAAGATTTACTAGAGTTAAATATCTTTGTTTGAGTATCAACAGTTTTTAACAAAATTTACCTATTTCCTCTAGCTATACATCTGTCTTATTCTGTACTTTGTCAGGAAAGAACGAAGATCTCGCCCACACGTGAAAATAATTCCATTCACTATATGCATCTTGGGATAGCATTCAAATTAATAACATGATTTCGAATTGTTGTAATATAAAGTTAGTTAGATCACTGCCTAGTTTTATTATTAGTTAGGAAGACGTTTGTTTGCAGAGATATATGTTATGTTTGACAAAAATAATTATTCAGAAGTTTTAAGCTGGATTTCTGCTTAACAGTTCGCCTGCCGTCGCGCGTCTGTGAAATTTTATTGCTGAGTGACGTAGTATTTCTTATTCGCTAAAGGTTTATTTACACTTAACTTTTCACCAGTACAGTGAATTCCCAGTAACTCAAACCTCCAAGGGACCGGGGGAAATAGTTTGACTTAACGAATGTTCAATTAAAAAGTAGAGATTCGATCCACCTAATTTGCAAGAACACCAAACATTTTAATCGCAGAGCAATCGACGAAGGTAAAGCTGGTCCTAGATATGATTAAAGTTATAATTTAATGCATTTCTAAAAAAAAGTGAGAATATACAGATTTTAAAGACGATGCATTTGCACAGGGTAAGATACATTATTTTCTGGTCTGTAAGGTTCTAAATAGGTTTCATTTTCAGTTGTTATCAATAGATTTTCGTCAAAAATGACAAATTAGACTGCATTTTCACGTGGAAGATCACATTGCAATGCAATTTAAAACAACTAATTTTTTAAAAAATAAAAATGGTAGCTTATTATGTCGGTTGATTCTACGCGACGTGTTATATTCGGTTTCAGTGATATAATTAAGTATTCATTTCAGTAATAACTCACATTCTACATAATAATTGGTACAAAATTAAAACCTCGCAATAGTCGATCGAATTATTACTAATCTCCCTCATATCAAGTGCAATTGTAAAATCACATATTAAATCACCATCTATTTTCGTTATTGTTCGAAGAAAATGGAGAATCCCTTGGGTTGAGGTGGATGTGATTCCTTTTCTGTGGGGTAGGGTACAGAAACATAAACCAAGTCACGTGGAGAGATATAATCCAAAATTATTGTCCTTATTAAGTTGGTAATATGGACAATATGGGTAATATGGATAAGCCATGTGGGGGGGGGGGGGAGCAGTAACATTTATATCAAGGATAAATACTCAAAAATGGCGTTTAGTATTCATGCCCTTATTAAGTTGATAAAGTTTAAGTTCAAACAAACAATTGTAACATCTTTTTTAAGGTAAGAACATAAGTTGTAGTGACAGAGAACATTTCTTTCATTTCCATTTGGGTCGTTACAGTATATCGAGACTATGATCGCGATTGAAGGAACAAAATTAACGCATATTATAGCCTGAAGCTATGCTCAAAAATCATTCCTTCACAAAACACCTACCTGCGGCTGCTTCTGTAGCTATATTGAAGAAGGTTTACCATGATATCTAACTAAAAGAGAAGGACATATGTATGTACACACAATACAACGTATGCAGCGAAGATATGCAGCGCTGAGTGAGCACATTGCAGTGCATATGTTGGATAAGAAAAATTCTTCAAACAGCGTTTGAAGCGGTTTTGAGAGTTTGCAGCGTGCGTTAGCAGCGTGCGTATGAAGAGTTCAATCCACTTTAACCGCTTCATACGCACGCTGAATACTCCTAAATACTTTGTTTTTGAGCGTTTTTGAGAGTTTTTAGCATTTGTAAAATAATCAAATTACCCCTTTTCCTGGTAGATGTCACATTTACATGTCACCAATGAGAATAGAACATTTTGAACATACAATTCCCTTGCGACAATTTGTATGTAACTGAGTGCATTTCCTCAGAAATGAATGTAAACTGTTTTAATTGAAGTTTTTATTACGTTTAGATATGTAATGGTAGAATTGATAATCAACTTGAAGGACAAGATATTTCACTTGATATAAAACCACCTGTTATAGGTATAGCAATATTTGTTTCACCTCGACTGTGTGTCCCTTGTTTGCAGATATTATGAATCAATTGATGATCAACACTTGTATTGGTTGTTTTAATATAATTCTCTAATATCAGATCATTATTGCTGAGGAAATATTAAAGATAATTTTCCTTATTTTCATTTTGATTTAAATATTTTATTTGCATTTGTCTAATGCTACTAGGTGTGTTTATATTGTGGAAGAAAAAAGTAAACAGCAAAAAATAATGACCTAAAACTTTAAATTAGTCTCCAAAGATGCTTGTCCACAAAAGAATGCCGATCTGAATTCAGAGGCCTGGAATTGATGTCGTGTTTTAGAACTGTTTTATTTATGCTACTAAAGTTATTTGCCATTTTCGTAAAATTTGAAATGTAAGAATATCCGTGTAAAATACAAGCAAAAACGCAACATAAAACCAAGGAATCTGTCTGGTGAAAATGGAATTTTCATGTGCCAAAATTGTAAAAAACTGATTTCCTTTGCCATGAATAGCAATTGGAAAAATTGTCAAGTTACAATTCTATCCTAACTCATGTTATTCATAGTTTGAATAAAGAGGCATTTGCCTTGAATTGAATTTTTATTGAGAAGAATGTTAGCCCTTGTGAACAGTTCATTATTGTACTGATCAAGATTTAAGATGACTATCAGATATCACCGGTGGAGGAGTGTTTTTTGAGTACAGTTTTCAGCTGCAAAGCTGAAATCTGTACTAAAAAACGCTCCTCCACAGGTAATGTCTGACCGTTATCTTGAGGCTTGACTGATATTAAATGTTTGATTTTCCTTCTAGAAAATGAAGGTTCTTGGGAAATGTATGCCAAGAACATGTTATCTATTTCCCAAGAACTGGATATACGTGGTAGTTTAAGTGAAACAGTAATTACTGATCATGCTCATGTAGCAATCAATTCCACACAAAGAGAGAGTGATATGCTGGATGATATGTATAATAATGAGCAAAAGTGTGATTTCTGTGACAAACAATTTAGTGATTTAGCAGCGCTTGAAGTCCATTTGCAAACTCATACCAGTGAAAAACCATATCATTCTGATGTTTGCAGCAAGTGTTTTATTAACAAAAATTATTTACAAACTCATTTGCAACATCACGCTGCTAAAAAGTCTTTTAAGTGTGATATGTGCCATAAATCATTTGCAAGTAAGAACTATTTGCTTGCTCATTTACCAGTTCATGATGATGAAGAGAAACCATTTAAATGTATGTTGTGTAGTAAATCATACTTTTGTCAAAGTAGTTTAGCTTATCATAAATCCACTCATGGAAAAAGACATCAATGTAATGTTTGCAACAAAACGGTTTCTTCAAAACGTAGTCTAAAAAATCATATGCTAACTCACACACATTGTGAGAACACACATAAATGTGACATATGCAGTTGTTCTTTCAGTCTTTTAAATAATTTAATACTCCATATGCGAAGTCATGCTGAAGAAAAACCATATCAATGTAACTCTTGTAGTAAGTCGTTTGTTACTAGCGCTCTATTAAAGGATCATTTGATTACTCATGGCACTGCAACATATCTGTGCAATTTTTGTGATATGTCATATGCCACCGAAAGTAGTTTAAAAACACATTTACGAATCCACACAGGAGAGAAACCGTTTCATTGTAATATTTGTGGCCACTCATTTAGTTTTTCCAGTCATATTAAATCCCACATGCGAACTTATACGGCAACTTATCAGTGTGATATTTGTGATAAATTTTGTGCCTCCAATAGCAGTTTCATTTACGAATTCACACTGGAGAGAGACCACACAAATGTGACATTTGTGGTGAATCTTTCAATGCATTTGGAATCTTGAAAACGCATTTATTAATTCATTACCAGAATTTGCATGAATGCAATATTTGCAATAAAACATTTACTACGAAAGATAATTTAAATGTTCATTTACGAGATGACACAGGTGAGAAACCATTTCATTGTCACATTTGCAGTCAATCATTCAGTTCTGCAAGTGCCATTAAATATCACATGTGATTTTATCCTGCAGAAAATAGCATTGACTCGCAATCCAATTTGCAGTGGTGCAATATTTGTTGTAAATCATTCACCCAAAAAAATGATTTGACCATTCATTTACGAACTCATGTAGATGTGAAATCGTATCAATGCCATATTTGTAATAAATTATTTATCCAAAAAAATGATTTAACAGTTCATTTACGAACTCACACAGGTAAGAAACCGTATCATTTCCATGTTTGTAATAAGCTATTTATCCAAAAAAGTGATTTGAGATTTCATTTACAAACTCATGCTGATGATTAGCTATTTCATCGTGATACTTGTAAGAAATCATTTTCTCAAAAACGTTATTTGAAACTTCATTTACGAACACATACAGAAATGAAGCCATTTCATAGTTGACATTTTGTGATCATGATTTTAACTTTACATACAATTACAAAGGCCATTTATGAATCCATACTGGTGAAAACACATTTGTGGCACTTGTGATGATGCATTCAGTTCTAAACGATATTCTAACTCCTGGTAAAACACTGATTCAGTGCAATAGTTGCAAAGTTTGGACAGCCTATTAATATCACTTTGTGGTGGCAGCACATTTTATATTAGATTATGCCCCTGAAGTGCTACTATTTTGAAATTTGGTTCCAGCATTCAAAGGCAATATTTCATATGGATACACCAAAATTCATCAATCATCCATTTGTGTCTGAGTTTCAGCCAAAAAGGGTCCAATTTGCATTTTAAGTCCTATGGAAAAGGTGTGGTACCATCCTGAAATTTGGCTATGGCATTCTACGTAATATTTACCACTAGCCAAATTGACCACTAGCCCAATTGTTTTCGACTTTGTCCACTTTGGACTGAGTATCAACAAAAAGGGATTTTTTCAAAAGTGGAAACTTGAAAGTTATACCAAAATGTTGTATCCAAAAGTTAAGTTGTTGACTTAGAAATTTCTGTTAATTGTTATGAGACCACAGTCAGACTTACATACTATGAGACTTCGACCGGATTCAATCAAACGTTTTAACCAAAGGCTATACCAAAAATTAAATAGGTAAGTTAGAAAAGTTTCCAACTTTTTTCCTGTTTATAAGGATTTGATCACATTTACTTATAACCTTTTTTTTAGCTTTGACGTTTATATATTTTTTGCATCCAACTTTCTCAATGTTTGGAGAACTAAAATAACAAATGATAAGAGATACAGTACAATTTTTAGCTTGTAATTATACGTTATAAAATTAATTTTTAAAATCATTAAGAAAAATTGTAAACTTTATAAAAGAATGAATTTGATCAGACAACTAAGGACATTATTTAAAGTCGTCATTGAGAGAATGAAGGAAAAGAGCTGCAGCTTTCCAAGGAGCTTCCTTATCATTAGTGGCTATCAGATTATAGTGTGTTATATGTTAGGACATGAACTACAAACTTTAGCTTTTACCTGACTAATGCTAGAAAACTGTTCACCAAAATAACAAAATTTTTAAAAAGCACTTATGTTCAGTACTCTTGTCTAGAATAAGTGTATAATAAGGAAGTAAGTTCATAAAGTAAGACTGTGTTGACACTAATCGGATAGAAACTAATTCAGAATGACCCCATGCTGTTTTCAAGTGCGGACACTTATCCAAACTAAGCTAGCCTGTTCCACAAACTCAATGTCTACCAGAAAATGCCGCACCTTTGATTTTATTTATTATTATTTCTTTCAAGTTAATAATGGAAGATAGTATAATAATCAAACAAGAAGATGATCAAAGTGTAGAATATGGAAATGTTTTCACATTCTTTATTAAACAAGAACCGCTTGACGATATTGAAGAAACATCTGAGGTAATATTATTTAATTATTTTCAATGTGGTCAAATGTTCTTTCTAGACAAACTGATGTTACATGTTAATAGGACAAGTAAAATTTAATTTTCCATTTTAGTAAAGAAACCTACTCAGTCTGTAATTGTTCTTAAACAAGACTTATTACCAGTTAATCAATATCTTACTGATTCTAAATATATTTGATTAGAAGGGTACCATTAGCTGAAGTTTTAGATGGGGTTGACCTGTTTAAGGAGGGGGATATTATGTTTAGGGGGATTGCAACATATTGTTGTTACATTATGAGTTTCAGTTAATACCCAAGAGAAATATCTAATTTGTTAGCAACTCCCATACTTACAACATCTATACTTAACTATTTCATATACTGTAAAAAATAATACCATTGAAAAATTTTATTTTAGGGAGGGGGAGTCAAGAGATTTTTTGTATGTAGTTTTTGTATGTTCGCCATAAATGGGGGAGGGGGTGAAATTTTTAAGTTTTAGGTGAGGGTTGACCTATATATGGGGGGTTCCATTTTTCAGGGGGGGGGGTTTGGTAAGAAGGGT
>JAULBZ010001280.1:0-17526 GCA_032360805.1 Neoturris breviconis | reverse complement strand
CCCCCCCCCCCCCCCCCCCCCCCCCCCCCCCCCCCCCCCCCCCCCCCCCCCCCCCCCCCCCCCCCCGGCACATTGTGCCTCCCCTGTCATACTTTTATTCATAACTTTTGAAAGAATGGCTTATATGACTAGAGATTTTAGGACTTTTCCTATAATTTATCTAGGATCATTTTAAAAACATTTTTTGGGGGGGTAACTAGGGATAATTCAACACTGCAGCGTGCTTCTATCAAACATTATTCCCAGATTCTCAGAGCCCTAAAAAGCCTAGTAGAAATAGGGTTAAAGGGACGTTAAATAGAGAGGGGCGTTGATTTGAGAGTGGACGTAGAATAAAAAAAATACGGTATGCATATTCTTCATTGCATAAATTATAAGACATCTTGCAAATTTTTATCAAATCCTTGATGCCACAACATAAATGCGGAAATACGATCACGGGAAGTGTCTAGAGATTTATCGAGTAGATTAGGACTTAGATTTAATTGCAAACGGGGAAAATCTTGTTGTTTCTAGCAGCCAAGTGCCTAGGCTCTTAGAAGAAATATGAATAGCTAATCAAAATCTAAGAATTAAAATTCCGATATTTTTGTACAAATTTCACTTTTAATTATTTATTTATTTCAAATAAATAGTCTACTTTGAATATATATGAACATGGCGTCATTTTGTCGCTATGTTTGACGCTGATGTTGCTCCGACGTCGCGTGTCCACTGGAATATGCTGTATACTCATGTTCAAATTGAAAGACTTCTTATTTGTAAAGGCGGATTTACACTAGGCAAACAATTCCGCGCAAAATCCAAAAGAAGATATTCTATTAGTATAAATTGACGTCACACGCCGTATGGTGATAGTTTCTACAAATCATGGTCATAAATATGTCAAAAAGGGAAATTCGGGCAGGAATTCGAAATTTCAAGTTTTGATTAGCAAAAGACAGGAAAAGTAGCATTTGTTCCAAGAGCATGGGTAACAGGCTGCAAGGAACAACAGAATTCAACAAGTTTGCAAGAAGTTCTTAAGTCTACTCTATCAATCTCTGAGATAAATCTCTGGGGACTTCTGGTGGTCGTTTTCCGTATTTTTGTTTCACTTGTAACGACTATTATTCTTTAAAACTTGCGAGTTGTTATGACATGATTATGCCAATGGAATATTTTCTGTTTGGCTATATTTTTCGCCTAGTGTAAATCCACCTTAAGAATATGGCAATTACGCCTATGCGGCAGTTATGTGGTTCAATTTGTTGCGCAAGCTAACTGACAGTATTGTGTGGTTAAAGTATAAACACGAACGTAAATATCACGATCGAAATAATGGTGAATAATTGCTGTGGATGAGTGATTTTGGAGCATAACTTCAGGTTATAAAGCTATAAAATGTGAAGATGCTCAAAAATTCCTCCTCACAGTGATTAGTGTACTCTTATTTCGACCATTGACTATAGTTGGTCAATATTACAATTACCATACTAAAAACTTCAAATTTTCTGCATATGTAATTTAATTGGTGACATTAAAGTACTGGATACTATAGCACCTTTAATCGTTGGTATTTTAGGAATCACTATGTAACATATTATTATCGTTCATGTTTAATTCTTAATGAGATGACAAATGTCTAGTCAATTAACATTTATTAATTAATACTTACGTACACTTGAAAAGCGTACCGATGTAGTATAGACTGAGACATACAGATAGTGTCGTTTGTAGGCTAAATTAAGAAAATCGGATATTCAGAGGCCATAATTTTGAATGGAAGAGAGGACGTTCGACGTTGATCTAGCGTCTTTACTGCAGACTCTGGACAGGTTTTTATCTACTGGGTAAAAACTGGAAGTCACTGCACAAAAAGGAAGTTATTGCATTGTAACAAGTTCTACTTTGAGCCACAAACGCCTCATTTTCATTGTTTTATTATTTACGCTATGAATTGTGTTGTGCTTCTTAATTTTCAATGATATGGAATACCCAACGGATGTGGCCAAAACAGTAAAAACAACTTTCATTCGATATCGTTCCAATATTATTTAACCCTATGTGGTCACACGATCGATTCATTTTTTATGAGAGTGAATGATAGTCAAACCATAGATACATGGTCAAACGAACTAAGAAAATAGTTTTACAAGAAATCAAAATGTAAAAGATAGTTAAGAAGTGAGCATGAAATATGATAGAGTGTTGCATTGAAGTGATGCTAGTGATATTTTTAACAGCTCTTACAACAATAGTTCTAACTATTCAAGTTGAATTTTACTTATATTGTTATAGCCATGGACACATAATGACCAAATGATATAACAAAATGGTTGAATGTAAACAATGTGTTTTCAGTGGGCAAAAACTTGTTCAAAGTCAGCAGTAAAGACGTTAGAACAACGCCAAAATTTTCTTTATAGTCTTCGTTTGCATGTACATAGGTTAAGATTATAGATCGAGGTAAAGCTGATGTAGGCTAACAAATGGTGGATTTCACAGAGACACATATGAATCGAGACTAATTCATGTTACTTCATTTTCAGATCAGACATATGGGTTATCGAGACAATTTTATATTCCTTCATTTTCAGATCAGATATGCGGGTTATCGAGACTAATCTATATTTCTTCATTTTCAGATCCGATATACGGGCTATCGAGACAGGACACACGAAGAAAGAATTGTACGGTTCCAAACAGAATGTAGAGAAGGGCGTTGTCCAGTAGTAAGAATATATTTTTGTTTATATTAATTTACTTTAAGTATTACTACAACTTCCCCTAGTGTTATATTTGTTTTGTTTATTTTTATAAACAAGTGTATCGAACAACTTCGTTCTTAGTATATCTTCACAATTTACGTATAGTTTAAGGTAAGAGAAAACATCCTGGAGACGAAGTTGTGAGGATTTTATTATGTTTTTCTTAAAGTGGAAGTACGTCCTTATTTTCAAGAGAATAACATTGAATTTGACACTTCTGTGTACGCTAAATAATGTTACCCATAGTCACAAGGAAGTCGCTACACGTTAAGGTTGGTTTCCAGTAGGCAGAACATTTTACGCGTAAGCCAAAGAAAACATTGTACTGGTAAAAATTGACATCAAACGAAGTATCCCAAATCAGCCTTGTAGAGACCGTCTTAAAAATATAATCTTCAGAGAAAATCTACTCGCGAAGAAACCATTCTATTGCAAGATCGTTGAAACGCTTTAAGCTTAATTTTAATTACGTAAAAAAATCCGCGCGAAAGCCAAAAGAAGACATTCCATCGGTAGAAATTGACATCATACATCTAACAACATTTCTTTTGGCTTTGCTGGAAATCGGTTCAGGTTCTTATTTAGCGAATTTGTTTTTTTTGTGAAACCTAAACCATAACCATGATAGCAAATTAGTTGCTGTTTACATGAAATATTGAGATATTCTTGCTGCATCCTTAAAACTTTCACACCAATCTCCTGTATTTATATTTCCAGTTTAATGGAATATAAAGCCAATATGCTTGCTTATAGTAACACGTGTTATCATTTTAGAGCCATGTGTAAAAAGGTGTTTCTTATCATTTTAGGCATTTTCATCATCTGGTACTAACTTATTATTGTATCTTGGACCTCAACTTAAAGATAAGAAGAACGATAACCCTTCAAAAGAATTTTTAGATTTTGACCAAGAAGTTGGGAAAGTAAGACAATAAAATATGTTTGTTTGGGAAAGTAAGACAATAACTGTGATACACTTTACAAACCTCTTTGCCAGAATGCTAAACTTGATGAAAAACATCAACCTACCCTGGACTTTTCACGAAAAGAGAAAAAAGGCCTGTGGATGAGGTTGGGAAAATATAGTCACTAGTTATCGTGGCTAACTGTTTTAGCACGCGACATCTAATCGACATTAAAAAATGACGTCAAAACGACACCTTTTTCAATAATGTTTGGACGTCACGTATCGTCAGGGTGTAGTTACTATGGTTACCACGTCAATCTGTAAATGAATGTTACATATTAATGGGAGTACCTCGACTGTCTCTTCCATTAACAAGGTTCAGTCTGCCGTGAGTAAAACCATATTGTCCATTATGACGACAGTCTTCAGACCTACTTAAGCTCGTTCCCACTGTATCCTACCTTTTGTGAACATCACAAAAACATATATTAATCAACTGTGACAAGGATTTTATTTTTAGCTAAATATGGCTGAATATATATATATGTCGGACTTCATCTGTGGAGAAGTGTTTTTGGTTAGAGATGTCCGTCAATGATATACCTCGTCGGTTAAAAATTCGTCGGTTAAAGGAACGAAATATATATCCGACGAAAATTAGGCGACAAATATTTATAACGTACAAATTTGAAAAAAGAGAACTCGTGAGACTTGAAAGAGAATCGCGGCTCAAAAAAAGACAACGAAGTCAATATGAATGTGTAGATGTTGTTGTTAACAAACTGATGATAAGAAAGTGCATACAAAACCTAAAATAGATTTCATAACTATAAAGTTTCCCATTTAGCCTGTTGGTTATAAATGACGAAATATTCTAAGATCTTTGGTTGAAAACGACAACATTTTTCCTTAGTGACGAAAGTTCTAGACAACGAAAGTTTTTAGCCAACGAAAACTTTCACCAACGAATATTAACGTGGACGCATGCAGTGTAAAAAATATAATAAATAAGACAAATTTCTTTATAAAGCGTTTGATTATAGGTAAATATGGGATAAAAAAAATTTTTTCCACAAATGCTACACAAAACAGGTGGTAAAATTACTTTATGATGAACCATCTTTACATTAACATCAAAGAGAATGAACAAAAATCGGAGAGAAATTATTTCGTTTCCAAGAAAAGAAATTCACGTTGCCATGACACAATCAATTACAAGATCGCTGACTCAGCACTCTCGAGACGGGTCCCAGTGGGCAAAATCAAGAGTAAAGACGCTAGAGCAATGTCGTTCGACGTGGTTCTAACGTCTTTGCTGCGGACTTTGAACAAGTTTATCCTCACTAGGTTAAAGCTTATTCCGTGCATCTTTATACGATCTAATCTTTGAAACGTGCGGTTATAATATTAATTGTGGTGAAGATTGTTGAATGAAAGTCTTTACAAGAGACAAACCACAGTGCCAGTCGTTTTTATTAGATTATATTACTCTATATAATACGAACAAAATCAGATAGTTGATCAGATAGTCTAATTAAGCAGGGGCTAAAATAATTGCCATCACTATGGAGGAGAGATTTTTCGGAACATTTTCACCCAAATTGGCTAAAAATATTCTACAAAATCTCTTCTTCGTAGTGAGGACCGCTGATTCAACTCGGTTTTGTAAGTAGCTAACCCAATGGGCACCACGTTGCGACGTCGTTTTGATGTTGTATCGACTTTTGATCCGGCGTTGTGTGCTTGCAGTGGTGCTACTCAATATCAACTTTTTAGTATTTTCTAACAACATTAACTTTAGAAAGTGAGAACAGGGAAGGAGGAATTTTACAAATAATGTGATACAGAATGACGCAAGAAAAAGTTCTGATACAACCTCACACCCAACCTCTTTTGATTTTGCAAAAATGAGATAAAGTAAATAAACAGTCGCAAATAGAATCATATGCGCATGCGTCATTATTTGAAACCATTACTTAAATTTGTTATGCACGATGCATCCTGAATAAGGAAGTTTTTGAAAGGTTGGTTTCATCATGTGGGCCCAACCGTGGAAACGAAGTATGAGTTCTAGTCCCTAACCATAACCGAGTTTCGTTAGTGGCTAAAATGGGGCTAAAATGGAGACTAAACAGAGATATGACGTTAATTAATCGCTAATTCAAATGTAAATCACTTCCAAGTAGCCACTCGACGTCTAATCAACGTTGAAAAGACGTCAAAAATACGTCTGGACGTCAAAACGACGTCTGTTGATTAGGCGTTGAGTGCCTGCTGGACTTTTATAATCAACGTCGAAAATACATAATTTTGTCTTCGAAATAGCTTCCTTTTAACTTTTTATAGACGTAATGATCCGGCAAAGTCGTCAGTGACGTTCGGATATCGTCTACTTCGTTTCATGTATGTGTATTTTATTTTTTAGGTGCATATAAAAAGTAGATTTGTTATGAATGGTGTATGCGTTATATTAAAAGGTGTTATTGATTTACAAAGATTAGATGGAACGGCGTACCTGGAACACGACTCTAATCAAGCAAAGGTAACGGTCAAGCTTCTACAATCTTCTTCTCAGGGATAAGGCAAAAAGCCTAGTGAACAAAGTTAAAGGTTCTAGACTCTCGTAGCGAGCCTACCAATCGATTGAGAAAGAGCACAATAGCAAACGCCATTTTAAAATACGGAGAGCCGCAAGAGCCGGAAGACGCCCTGAGAACCTCCCCTTCCTATTTTCTTTCATCAACTATTCTCTAGCCTAGAAATTTATCAGCATATATCCAAATAAAGGTTGATTTCCACTAAGCAAAATATTTGCTGTGAAAGCCAAAAGAAGGTATTCCATTGGTAGAAATTGAACGTCAGTTTCCACCAATGGAGTGTCTTCTTTTGGCTTTCGTTTTGCTAAAAAGAAATCGGCAACTGGTTGATTGTTCGGTGGTAGGGGACTGATTGTTGGTGGTTTTGAAATACACCTGGTAGCTTAACATTAATTAGGCCGGGGCGGATTCTGATCTAGCTATAATAATCTGTCACATTATTATTTATAACGTCTAAACCACAGTAGCAATAGAGCTTTCTGGCTTTTGAAACTATCTAAAAAACAAAAATTGTAAAAATCGGCTCGATTACGTAAACCGGATCAAATAACTAACATGTTTTTTCCTATTTTTCAAAGATTTTAAAAATATGGTTTTTTTCGGATTTTCGGACGATAATTTTGGTATTTTCCAATGTTGTGGTGAAGAACCCGGAAATGTTAAAGAACAATAAAAAATCTGTCTGAAACTGAAAATAGAATGAACAAATATTATCTAGAACTCTTTTAATCGCATTTCTAATAATATATGGATTTTGGGCAAAATATACTATTTCAAAATTTTGTGATGACATTATCAAAGAATGCTGTCGTCAGCCAAAAAAAATTGCCACCATTTTTTTTCTTTCATGATACACTATTAGCCTGCTAAGTTTCATCTTTATACTATTAGTCGTTCAAAAGTTATGGAGGTACGGCGGAATTCGATAATACGTCATTTTTCATGATCATACGCTATGTGTAAGAATCAGTTTCTTGGAACTTTTACTTTTATTTAGAGGAATATGTTTAAATATTCTTCTTTCTCAGTGACATTACATTGTCAGTATACGGAGCTATACGGGGTTTCGTGTCCTGCAGCCTTTCAGGTTGTAAGAAACAAACATAGTTTTTGTTGTACATTTAGGTGGAAGATAAAATTCTAAGAGAGACTATAGAACAATCACGTTTACGTCTTCAAGAATTCGAAGAAAGACAACGTAGAGTGAAACAAGAACCTCTAGAAGCATCAGAGGTAATGTAAGTCTTAATGCCAAAGAGAAGAGTACTGAATCGAAGATCTAGTAATTGATTGGTTTCTTCGAAATGAAAGAACCAATCAAATAAAAGTTACAATTTCTTCTCAAAAATATATCAACTAAAGTTACACGCTTACGGCCTGAATTTTTTATTTTTTTTATTTTTTTATTTTGCATTTCTTATGGCATAAACTAATATGTCAACAGAGGCGTTAATTTTTCTTTTCTTAACACAAATATATCTGCTTACTATCTCAAAAGTTTATAGACATACTACCGAGCATTACCTGTGGAGTGTTTTTGAGTCGAGTCTCTAAATCCAAAACTTAAAATGTTATGCTCGCAAACACTCCTCCAATGATGTCCGGCAGTTATGTTTAGGCTTTCCATCTTCCAAACTCATCGCCACATAAAGTTTGGTGCATAATGACGTCATTCTAGACTAGAGAAGTCGTTTGCTATAAAACACAGCAGAGGAAAACACAGTGGAGAGAGCGGACACGGCAAATTAAACAGAGAGAAGAGAAGAGAGAGCGAAATTTCCGTAACTGCTGCATTTCTGCCGTAATCCACAATAAGCCTCCAGGATTTTGCCGTTTTGAGCTATAATTTAAACAAAAACCTTCCTAGACTAATGTGCTTCCTATACAAATTGGGTTTCCACAAGGCGAAACTGTCGTGCGAAAGGCAAAAGAAGAAATTCCATTGGTAGAATTTAGCTTTCGCACGAAATTTTCGACTAGTGGTTATCAACCTTAACGTTTTCTATTTGTAGGCGCCTTATACAAGCGCAGAGTATCATGCAGCAATGACATTTTACACTTGAACATACACACTGACAATAACAAGGTATTTACACGTCATTGTTAAAGTATTACGCCAACCTCTTCTATTGTAAATATGGATAAAAAAGATAAAGGATGGAGTAATAAAATTGGACGTAGCAAGGACGTATATATCGTTGATGGGCGTATCTATCATCTGAACTTGTTATTTTATGGTGTGACTAGATTTTAAACGGGCGTTATGACGTAGCAATTTACATTACCGTTCTCTTCAAACTATTTCCTGTTTGAAAATTTGTCACTTATCAAGGCTAGTAACTACTTTCTAAGAAGCTTTTCGAGAAATTTATCCTTCATTAACGAATGTGTTTCTCAGCGTAAATATACGAACCAAAATACGAACCAAACGCCTAGTGGGTAAGCGAAGTAGAATCAACGTTGAAACAACGTCAAATGACGTGACGCCGCCGTTTTGACATCGTTTCGACGTTGTTCTGACGACGTATGTCCACTATGTTTCAGGTGATAGTTTTGTTCCCACTGAAATCGTTCACAACCTTATATAGTTTAGATTACTAAACCAGTGGTCAATGTCTAAAGTCAGCAGTAAACAAAGTACGACTTTGTTCTAGCGTATTTACTATTGCTGACTTTGAACAAGTTTTGGACTACTGGTTGGCCATTCCACATGCGTGCATGAATACCTAGGAGAGTTATGGAAGTCAAAATGTAAACTGATTTGCCCATTTTCCCACGATACTGCTGTTCTGTTGTTTATTGATGCCATATTGCCTCCACTGCGTAAGTAGGAGCTGGTAACAGCAACATTACTTTCTAATTCCTACGTCAACCGAAAATAACCTTATTTAGTTCCTTTTTCGCAAAGCTAAGAGACAACAACAAATAAATTGCAGAAATATTTTTATTTATGTAGTAGTGTCGTATGTGCCGATAACAGCAACAAAAAACGTTTCTCGACAATAAGATATAAAATGTGTTGATTCCGTTCCTTCAATAATGTCTTTTATTTTTCTCTGAGTTTACGGGATAAACCAGCCTAGTTCTCATGATTTCTTAGACTTGAGAGAAGAAGCCCGTAGGACGAGGTTGGGAACGAATTTAGTCTCAATGGGCAGAGATCGTGGCCAAACGTTGTCAGAACATTCACTGATAGTTTTGTTTTGATTTCGTTTAGTCATATGTAGCCATTTAATAGTAGAAGGAGATTAATTTATTTAGTAGAGAATTATATTTATTGTATGTGTATATGAAAGGTCAAGCCTAAATATAACTGCCGTACATCATCTGTGGCGGAGTGTTTTTGAGCATAGTTCATCTTCAATGCTGAAAACTATTCTCGAAAACACTCTTCAACAGGTGATGTCAGCCAGTTCTACTCAGTCTTGAAGGTTATAATGTCTTATTTAAAGATGGCCTTCGAATCCAAGATTGCAGAAGAGATTCCCTACTGAGTGGATACACATTGCCAAACGATCGCAGTGAGCACGCGATTTTCAATAAATGTAAACAAAAACGATGCCTTTTCTGTGGTTTTTAAATGTCGGGTGCACACAATGATGTTGTCAATGTTGTGCTCATAAGTTAGAATTCTCCAATCTTAGGTTTCAACCCAGTGGGTACAAGATCTATTTGTAAACACCTGAAAACGAGGCGTTGGCTGCTCAAAGTAGAAATGTGTTGCAATGCAATTGTTCCATTTTTGTGTAAGTTTCTACTTTGAGCAGACAACGCCTCGTTTTTATGTGTTTGTGAATAAGTCTATACGTCGGTTCAGTGTCGACGACGACGCTTTGGCGTTATTCTGACGTTGATCCGATGTAGTGAGCTTGCTGGGTAATTGTGTTCAAGAACCTTCTTGAACAAAACCAAAAGGACAGATTTTAAGACGGAAATATTCCTATGTCCATACTATGGTCAGACGGCCTTAAAATAAGTTATTAGCGTTGTATCTGCATTATTAACTGTCATTTGACCACGATATGCCCATAGGAATAAGATAAGAAAATGTTTTAGGTTATACTTACAAAAGAATTCCCAGTGGGCACACGACTTTAGACAAACGTTGACGTCATCGTCTTGACGATGAAACGTTGATCTGACGTCATGGTGCTTGCAGGGTTACATATATATATATATATATAAACTAACTTTCTATTTGTTAATTTTAGTTACTCTAGTTTCCAGGATTTCTTACTTTTTACTGATATCGAAAATGTGGTAATCCTAAAAACTATATATCATTCTGCAAGCCACGATTACAAAATATGTTCAGCCGACAGGTACACGACGTCGGATCATCATCTAAACAATGTCAAATGACGATCCAACGTTGTGTGCCCTGTAGGAAGATTCAAAGAAGTACTGTCATTGTGCAAAGCTGGAAAATAAGTGCCGAACATTACCTGTGGAGGAGAGTTTCTATATTGTGCAAAGCTAAAGACTATCCTCCACAAGTGATGTACGGCCAATATCTCCTAGCTTGCAGTGGGTCCAGTATAGCTCAACCACGTTGAAACGATTTTGATAATCAGTGACGTTTACTCGAAAAATGTTTAACCGTCACCAACAAAAACGTTCAGACATTACCGACATTCAGATCAGCGTTGAAAAGATTTGATGGTTTGATGTATAAACATCAAAACGACATCTCTGCCAAGTTGATTACAAGTCATATACTCAAAGGGTAGATCCAGTAAGCAATCACTTGTTTAAAGTCAACAGTAAAGACGCTAGAACAACGTCCAACGACATTGATTTAGTGTCTTTACTGCTGACTTTGAACACTTTTTTGTTCCCTAGGGACATTAATGCGACATTTTTACAACAATGTTATGGAATCAAGTTCCGGGGATGGCTGGTGTGAGTTAAATAACCGAGAACGAGTAAATAACCGAGAACGAGTAATTAACCGAGAACGAGTGTCAATAAGCTTCTACGGTTCATGTTCTTTGTTCTTTTTTAGCGAATGTTTATTTTCTTTTAGTTTTGTTAATAGATGTTAGAATAAATATATTACGATATCACTTATCAGGTTACTTTCGTTCTGTCTATATACCCATCGAACATAAAAAACGACCCCATTCTTCACCCACATGTACCCATCTAATCGAAAACGACCCATGCCTCCACCCATGCTTGTACCCACTCATCTAATTAAAACCCACACCCTTATACATGTACATATCCAATGGAAAATGACCTACCCATGCACCTAATCATGCAATCATTTAATGGAAAACAACCCATGCATCTACCCATGCATGTACTTATATAAGGACCCCTGTTTCCACCCATATATGTATCTATCTAATAGAATAGAACCCGTGCATCTACCCATATATATGCCCATATAATGGAAAACGACCCACCCATACACCCATACATGCACTCATCTAATAAAAAAACAACGCATACACCAAATACATGTACCCATCTAATGGAAAACAATCCACGCATCCACTCATATATTTAATGGAATCCGACCACATGTATGTAGTTTTCTCTTATATTAATACCGAACCGTGGATTTCTGCGCGGATGAATGTTTGTTCGCGCATATGACCAGGGCAGGGGGAATTACCCAAAGGTTATGACCGTCGCAAAATGGTTTGGTTCCAGGGCCCTTTTGTGACGTCACAGAGTACACGTGCTTGGATATTTCATAGGAAAAAGTTATTTGGGTCTATATCCTGAAGTAGTGGTGCTGCATCAACAAAACTTGGTCACCAGCACATACTTTCTTCTAGAAAAATTCTGGTCCATAAAATTTCCAAAATGTATATTATGCAAATCAGATATTAGCTACTTTTCTCAAAATAACCACCCAATTTGGGTCTTATTTCTAAAGTACTGTTCTTACGTCAATGGCACTTGGTCACTGGCACATACTTGCTTCTACAAATATTCTGGTCTGTAAAATTGCCACAATGTCAATTATGCAAACCAGATATTGGCTGCTATTCGCAAAATAACCGCCTAATTTCTGAAGTACGGGTCTTACATCAAAGACACTTGGTCACTAGCACATACGTATTTCTCTAAATATTCTGGTGTGTAAAAAGTCAATTATGCAGACCAGATATTGGTTGCTTTTCGTAAAATAATGACCCAATTTGGGCCTGATTTGTGAAGTAGAGGTTCTGCATCAATGACACTTGGTCACCTGCACATACCTACTTCTATAAATATTCTGGTCCGTAAAATTGTAAAATGTCAATTATGCAGACCGTCGCCCTAGGACCCTCAGGGCACTGACTTCCTGATCCGGTCTTTGATACAACATTTGGCATAATATCTGACCTAGGACCCTGACTCCAAAACTTTATCCCAGGACCTTGATGGCCTTGATACCCTGCTTGGTGTATAGGAAATTAATTCATCTACAGTGGGGAGGGGGAGGGGAGGGGAGGGTGTAACAAAGTCCGCTGAGCGAAGGTTACATTTTTACTTTTGAGATTCCATAGATAGCTTGAAAGAATTTTCATTTTAGATTTTAAAAGAAAGTAATTGAGAGTGAATCAAAAATTACATTGTGATCCTCGGGGGGGGGGGAGGGGGGCTTCAAGCTAGTTTGAATATTATTAGGAAGAAGTGAAAAAAATCTGTAATAAACATTTTGTTTAAAGCATTTTTAATGATGTCCTTATTTTTTATGACGCTCCTATTTCTAGTTCTCAAAACCTAAAAGTAGTTAAAAGAAACAAGAAAAAAAATGGTAGTGGTGACATTCAAGCAGGGCATTCCAAGAGTTAAGAGTTATAAAAGATAATAGGGCAATGTGGCGGAATTCAAAAATATCAGATCTGATCACGTGATCACTTTAGGAACAAATCTGAATTTTCGCGCCATTCGTCTTGCTAATCAAAAATTATAGTCTTTTTCTCTAAGTTGAAATTTCAAAATTTTGCAAATATTTCACTTTGTCTACAGTATCCTTTGTCCAAGATTGTAGACGATTACTGTCAAATGTGAGAAATAACTCTTCCAGTAAAATGATCTAATGAATCTCATTAACCTTAGCTCATTTAATTACACATAATCTGATGGCTGTAATTAATTATATAATTAGTATGCTTCAAACTGGCATCTAATTACAAGCTGTATGACTAATCACTTTCGTATTCGAATATTTAATGTATGGGAAAATAATATTAAATTTGAAAAGCCTGAAAGCAATGAGAAGCTAGTACTTTCAAACAAAATGTACCCAAGATAAACTTGTTCCACAAATGTAAACCTAATATCTCGATCGATTTTTCGGCTTTGAGGGTCGACAAAACGGGTCCGGTCTTTTTTTTTAAAAAAAATATTTTATATATTGATCTTTACTTATGAAGTTCTTTATTAATCCATAATATGAATAGAAAATTGCGAATATTAGTCTAATACTACAGCTTAAGGTACGAACGCAGATAAGCTCAGTACTCATACGTGGAGAAGAAATGCGGTACACCATGTATTAGATGACATTATCAATGGTTGGCGGATACACCGGTATTAACAATCTACTTATAAAAACCTTATTTATATTGGCCCTATTATTACTGTCACATCTATTACATTAACAATTAATCTTGTACCGTCATAACCCTATTACTACATATTGTGCTGTATAACTTTTTAACTACTACAGTTACGCTGAAACTTTTCAACAACACACATATGCTGATGATTTAAGCTTCATATCATCTTCTGATCAGTATTTCTGGGTCATAACCTGAAACCATGAAACAAATGTTTCTACCAAGTCACATGACGAATCCGTTAATTTTATAACAACTGACTTCTAAAATACAGAATGACGAAATTTTTAATCTAGCCTACGCAAAAACCATTTTATCAGTAGTAAACAATGAATTTCTAAACTAACCTAGGCTAAAGCATATTAAATGTTAAACAATAACGTTGTTAGACGCACGCTGTAGGTGCTCAATAAAGATCTACTTAACTGGTAAAAGAATGTTTCTAATGGGATAATTAATTCGGCATATTATTTCTGAAAGCCACGAACTAAATAACGGCATCATGTCGTTTAAAAGATGCGGTCCACTAATTACTCGCTGCGCAAATTGGCGTCGTAAAACATTGTAAGGCGTATTTCACACGACAAGCCCCATGTTGAAGCTATATTCTAGATCAACCTTATATGGAGTTCGGTACTGCGTATTATCGTTCGGCATGCTTGTGGTATATGTGTGTGTGTGGGTGGGGGGATATCGTTCATAGTGCTGCGTAGTAGGTGTATATTTATTTATTAAAAAAAAAATTGTTGTTGGTCATCCAAAGCAAGGTCAAAAGGCCACTAGATTGCTGAGGGTTACCCAAGGAGAAAAGATGAAAGAGATTTTTAAAATATATAAAAATAGAAGTTTGGTATAAAAATTTATAGAGTTAGTAAAAAATAATAAAATTTAATTTGATTTATATTAAAAATATCATTCAATAT
Source organism: Neoturris breviconis (assembly GCA_032360805.1). Lineage (NCBI taxonomy): Eukaryota > Metazoa > Cnidaria > Hydrozoa > Anthoathecata > Pandeidae > Neoturris > Neoturris breviconis. Next base: position 2,784 of record JAULBZ010001280.1, on the reverse strand, counting down.
TAAATGTTATTGAAAAATTGCTCATGGTGGTACGTAGTAGCGTTCGGCCATGCTTGTGGTGCATATATGTGTATGTGCGGGGGGAGTGGGTAGGTAGGTGGGGTATTGCTTAGAAATAATTCTGGAAATTTGTAAACAGTGCATGAGTATTAATATATGATCTGATTATATCTTTGTGTGTCTTTACTGCGGACTTTGGACAAGTTTTTGCCCACTGAGAAGGTCAACTGCGTCAAAGATTTTACATTTTACCCTAACTAAAAATAAACTGGGAACAATTAACAAAGTAATTTTATTCCATAAAAATGCTCTAAGTTTTTTTGAGTAATTTTTTTTTAATTTATCCGAGACAAACAACATAATTTCCATTAATATCGTTACTTGCAATTCTCCATTCATGTAATTAATGTCTTAATTGATTCATTAGTGGTTAGTATACATAATTAGCGGTCAAACAGATTCATTAGCAAACTATCCAATCTAACAACTATCTGTCTAAGTTAATCATGTCATCGTGAAGCAATAAAATTACAATTAAAAATCAGTTAACTGTAGAAACAATATTTCTGGTGTATAAAGCACAGTTTCCACTTGGTAATAAGCACGATAAGGGTGATACGATAATAATGCTAACGTCAAAATAAGTGCGATAATACAATGCATTAATACCTTTTGAATACGTTATATGTCGAAATCATTTTATGTCCCTTATTACGGATATTCGAATGAGCCATTGTATTAACCCTATTAACGCTATGCTTTTTAGGGGCTTCTCAACACTAGGAAGGAGGGGGGATTTATTTTTTGGTGACGTCATCATTTTACAATTTTACCTGGAAATTATTTTTTTTGTGAAATATTTTCTTCTTCTTGTTTTTAAACGTTTTTAAAACTTTTTTTTGAAAAGATATCTAAAGGATAAAAACTAAAACTCTGAAAATTTCAGCTCTATAGTGCATTCCGTTCTAAAGTTATAAAATAATGATAGTGGTATATGATATAGTGGTGTTAATAAGAAGGCTAACATCAATCTTATCACAAGTTTATCTTATCGCCTAGTGGGAACCAGGTTTGAGTTGAATTTCACGAGGCGTAATATTCGCAATAGAAGACATTCCATCCACTGCGAGAAATCGACGTCACACATGGCGGGACATCAATTCTACCAATGAAATGTCTACTTTTAGATTTCGCGGCGAATTGTTCACCTCGCAGAAAGCAACCTTAATATAGACTCTGCATGAAAACTATTAACTCTATTAGGGTTAGGGTTTTTTAGGGCTCCGAGAGCCAGAGCAGGACCCCCCATCCTCCCCTCCATGGAAGGTTTATTTTTAAAATCGTGATTGATATTATAAATCCTTTTGAATCCATGTTTGAGATCGACTTTTGGAATCCGCATTTGAAATCGACATTTGAAATCAGCATTCGGAATCCACATTTGGAAGCGACCTTTGGAAGCCACATTTGGAATCCTTATTTGAAATCGACTTTACCAGATTTTAAATCCAGATTGACAATAATCTGTCTGGGCAAATCCTGATTTCTTATTGTTCGTATTCCACAAATACTGCAATCGTTTGCACTTGACTGACGCCCCACAAAACACGCCCCACAAAACATCCAACTGGAATTTTTACATTATTTTTTACATAAAAGAACACGTGATACAATTCCAAATGTCGATTCCAAATGTCGATCTTAGCATTGCTTTCGATGAAGCCAGACCTATAGTCGATGCACAATATTTCCTTAATTCTCAAGTTCATGTTTGATAAGCGTGCAATGGAATTACCACCCTCGTCACAGCGGTTTCTTACTTCTTAAGAGTCTGAGCTTCATCAGTGTCTCAATAGTTTGCTACTTTGATATGTATATTTTAACTATTAAATCTTCTATTTATTTGAATCAATTATTTATTTTTTAATGACAAATTTCTGTTTCTATTTTTAGCATTTTTAAAAAAAATATCAAATGCCGATTCCGATTATTGAAACGGATTCCAAATTTTTATCTCGATTTCAAAAACGAAGTAGGTTTGGCTTCCGGCTTCCATACTCCACTTCGATGCGTTTTAAATGCGGCAAACTCAGCCTATCAAGAACCATCCACTGACCGCATACTGACCCTGGGGGCAAGTTAGAGCAATGCCTTGCGCAACTCTAGCGATAAGTTAACCATAGCGTTAGCGACATCGGCATGAAGAATCATTGAAATATATGGATATGCCTTTAGAACACAAAAATATTCGGTTACTATCTTCTGTATTCTATAACGACGACCCAATGTACACAAAACTTTTTCAGATTTGTTCTAGCGTTTTTACTGCGAACTTTGAACAGGTTTAAGTTCACTAAGAAAGAGTTATTTATAGCTTACATAGCTTACATACTATACTCATTATCCTGGACAGGTTTAGAATTATGTAATTAGATAATTAGAAATATGAGACAGGAAAATCATTGCATGAGACCAAAATAAAGTAATTATTAAACAATTTTTTGAGAAGTTTCCATACCACACATTACCTAAAGGGAAGTAATTTTTGCGGAAAATAATTTTCGCGAATTTTTTTATCAGATTTTTTTTCTCAATTCGCGAGAAGAAATTTTCGCGAATCAGTTGTTTAGAAATTTTTCGCGGGAATTAATTTTCGCGAATGAAAAGATTCAACTTTTTGGGGGGATTTTAGAAATGAAGGAAACATTGGCATTGCATGGACATCTGAATGTCTTATGATTATAGTCATACATTTTGCGCTAATAAATCATCCTCGTTGACCTC
>JAULBZ010001279.1:0-23091 GCA_032360805.1 Neoturris breviconis | reverse complement strand
ATTGGTTTCTTCGGGACGAAGAAACCAATCAATTGTAAGATCATTGATTCAGCACTCTTCCCCTGGTAACGAATTTTAAAGATAATCCCTTACTGTCAACTGTAGTTTGCTACCTCATGTATTTACTTTGTAGCCTGTGTGTTAAGTTGTCAGGGTGTCATCATTCATTTAATGAAGGACTATGTGAGTGCATATAGTTGTGTTATGGAAATTACATTTTAATTGTTAATAGAGTCAGTTTATTCAAGAAACCTTCCTTGCTTTGCTTCGTTATATTTTATACCCAAACGTAATTAATCGATTCATTACCTATCATTTTTACGTCCAGAGAACGGAATAGCGAAAATTTATTTATAACTTCTAATAAAAATTTATATGGGTTATATGTGCTGTGTGATTTTTCAAGCTACCACGGCTTCTAGTTTTCTTTGAAAGAATACCATTCTTTTATTAGAAAATCTTCCTCTGGTTTATTGTGTATTGTCATATTATATTTCTAATTCCCATTGTGCTTAATAATGTTATAATAAAAATCAACTTCTACTCATGGCGTAGTAATCCCAAAATCAAAATTCTAAAATTTATTTAAACTGCAGACTTTAAACAGGTTTTTGCCCACTGGGGAACGACTAAATCTCGTTTTTTGTTGAAAATTGCAGGATTTTCATTTTCACATAGCAATTCGCATTGAGTACGTCAAGGCTAAAAATAATTGTTGTATATCACATATTTATAGTTTTCATCTATCTGTGCAGCTGTATAAAACAATCCTTAAAATGTAGTAACTCGGGGCTTGAAATAAAAACCGGTTATCCCTGTGGAGGAGAGATTTATCAGAATATTTTAAGCCTATTTGGCTAAAAGAATTCTGATAAATATCCCCTCCACAGTGATGACCGGCTGTTATTTCGAACCCTGGGATAACTACATACCTTGTATCATGGAGAGCAGCTTTGATACCAATGGAAAGTGCATCAAAAAGATTACCACCACATTCTAGCACCTAAAAAATTGATTGGGAAGAGACTTGAATTATCCCTTGTCAGAGAAACCTAACTAGTTACCTAAACCTATATATAGCTACGTAAACCTATGAGGTAAAAAAAAGAAGCCGTTTTCATTAACTTTCACTTTCTGTTTAAGTGCTAATCATCATGATCTTACTTCATATGCCAGTGCACGAGGTTAGTGCTAGGCCTTAATATTTCAAGATTTTTTTTTTTGAATTTGACTACATAAGATATTCTTCGAAAAATTTGGAGGCTTTTTTTTACCCGGTAAATGGGGCAATAAAAAGCCAGGTTGGGGTAAAACAAAAAAAAAAACGTACCCAAATACAACCCTACTGAAAGTGTTTCACAAGGAAATAAGTATGTGCTTCTAATATCTACTACTGAAAAATTATGCACAAAGTATTGTCAGTCTAAACCAAGTGGTCTATCATACTAAAATGATTAAAGTACAATACTTATTATAATAATATTAGTTGTACTTTCCCTTCTCTTACGTTATTGGTCACTAAGTAGATGGGCTATAGAAATACATCTACGATTTGTAACTTGTATTGAATGGAGCAGTATATGTATTGATTGAATCAATTATAAAATACTTGTAATTGATCTACTGTATATTGTTATGGTTACTTTGAAGGTAGTTAAAGTAAAAGTTGCATCGTTGCTTTAAGAAAATTATAAAAAAACAAAAATAAATAGCAAAGTAAATACAATTTTGAAAGAGATAGAAGAAAGGTAAACTCAAAAGATTTTTCTACTTCTCAGCATTAATATAATATTTCACTCTTAAAAACAAGGAGTTAATGATGCTATCTCCCAGCGAATAACAACATTTGCCACAAAGGACAATTCAATAACAGTGATAAAGGACAGTAAAATTGCAATTAGCCTACTTTCCTGTGCAAATATAAAAAGTTTCAACCTTGTCAGTAGTGGTAGAACAGCTCTTTCAAAAATTTATAAAATCATTGAACAACAAGAAAAACTCCTTATATAAACATTAAAAGATAAATCAAAGGAACGGTATTGAAAGTTGCCCACCAAACCAACTGAAAGTTAAACCTAAGCACATAAATATGATATGCATACACACATTATACGTCAGTGTTCGAAATATTATGTTGTGATTAAGATTATAAAGTTTCACTGTGGAGGAGAGTAGTGAAATTTCATATCCGGGATAAGCACCTAAATGTTACATGGCATTAGGATTTTATGTCCTTATCAGGTTGATAAAGTTTCAGGTCAAATAAACAATTGGAACACCATTATCAAGTTAAATTATGTCAAGTCATTGTGGAGGAGAGTAGTGAAATTTCACATCAAAGAAAAATACCAAAATGTTACATGGCATTAGAATTTTATGTCATTATCAGGTTGATAAAGTTTCAGACCAAATAAACAATTGGAAAACCTTTATCAAGACATAATTAAATTAAATCACTGTGGAGGAGAGCAGTGGAATTTCATACCATAGCCTGTAGCAATGCTCAAAAGCCACACCTCCACAGTAGATATAAATTGGATATACACATATTATATATGCTTCATAGCATCATGTACAAACTAATAATATAATTCAATCTTAAACTTTATATTAAGAAATATTATTATTGTGCTAGATATGAATTGGATACATCATCATAGCAAATTATGTATATTATACACTAAATAATATATTATAGTTTTATAAAGTATGTTATTGTTATGCTATGTACAGTGGGACCATTAAAGATGAGTATATATATAGAAACAAGGTATCTAGTAGCAGTAATAAAATCTTGTAGAGGTGGTTGTCATCATTATGTTATTAAAATTAAAAAGAAATATAAGAATACTGTAATGGAATAGAAGATTACATATTCATTAAAACAATTTATTCTTTTATTAACAAATCTTCCTTTGTTGAATTGTGTATTGTCATTATATTTCTAATTTGAAGTGAGAGTAACATACAATTAATTATTTTATTAAAAACTCTACCTTTGTTGAATTTTGTATTGTCATTATATTTCTAATTTAAATCAGGAGTCATTAATAATGTTATAAACAGCTATACTCATGATGGTAATTAAATGGCCCTTAAGTGAATACACATTAAAACTTATTTTAAAATTGAAGAAGGAAGCTTCCCAAAATAAAAATGGAGACTTCAATTCTTGAATTGTTAAAAATTATTTCTCAAAAAGTTGAGGAGAGAGCTTCCCCAAAATACAACAAAATGGCTGCCAAAAAAGATTCATGGTCAAAGTCACTGAATTCAAAAAATTTCTAAGTCTACAAAAATCATGAAAAAATCATTTTGGTGAATCAAATGTTCAAAAGTCTAAATTGAAAGAAGATTTCCCTACCAGTCTCGTAATATTGCCTAGAATGGCATAACCAAGTTTCAGGACGGTACCACGCCTTTTCGGTCCATTGGCCCGAAAACCTGATTTGGACCTTTTTGCCCAAAATTTGAGACCGAGTGAACAAAATCAAAAAGATTTTGACAAGCCCTTCTAGAATATCGCCACGAATGCTGGTATCAAAATGCTAGCCCTTCAGGAACATGGTCTATTAAGAAAAGTGGGCCGCCGCCGAAAAGTGATAGCAATAGACCAACTAAACTTTGTTTGATGGGCTAAAAAATGAACCAATTAGCTTTGTCGCTTTCTATAAGTATTTATTTGAACGCTAGTGTGCATGCGATGTAGTACTTAAAGTAATGTGATTTTAAAACACTGGGAAGTTGACAAAATGTGCATAGTTCACTGAGGTCTATAAAAAAAATGTCTATTTTAATTAACTGCAGAAATGATCATTTAGTACATAGGCGAGAAGTGTTTCTCAGTTGAAGGATCTGAGAAATGAACCCTCTAAGCTTTCTTCACTGGGTTGTTGTGAAGAATTCTTAGAAGGTAGTGATTACAGAAATTTGTATATACGCTATATATATAAGAATATTATATAAGAACTTGGGTGCATGACTCATGCCTTTGTGTTCTTGTGTATAGAGTGAACTTTGCATTTACAACAAAGAGATTTTTGAACTTCTGTAGAGTGGGTGAATCAGCGGTGAATCTAGACCTATTTCTCAGACCTGTTACTTATGTTTAACTTAACGAAGTATAGGAAAAAAACTGCTACACTGGGGACCTCGGTGGCGCTGTAAGCTCCAAGATTTTTCTTGCATTCTTGGATGTTGTTATAGCTGCTATTTTTAACTAGTCCGACCCCTATATCTTACCTAACTTTTTGATAGCCTTATTTTTAACTTCTACTTCTTTATTAAGATCTTTATGTTGTATTGCAGTATGCAAACAAAGCATCTTCCATTTTATAAATCACAGGAAAACTAAGTATTTCACTCAAAAATGTCAAAATTTGCCTGGTTCTGCAAATAGAAACTATTTATTTTTGGAGAAACACATCCAAAATAGAAATATTAAAAAGATATCTATGGTGGAGGACTGATTTGAAATGAATAAAACGGTTACTTTCACGATTTGTCTTATAAAAGTCTGGTTATTTCAACAACAGAGCAGTTATAATCTCTTTTGCATCTAATATGTTGTTTAATGATGTATTTGTGCGATTGATTTCTTACACGAATGGCTTTTTCTTCTAATTTTTTTCTACAAATTGGGTACAGACACACTTTCAATAGAATGTTTATAACTATTTAAATAGAGAAGAAAATTTGATAATGGAATGTTTATGAACTACCAGTGGCATAAAGAATAATATGGTTCGGTGATGTAGCTATAGTGGGTAAAGACTTGTTCAGGTCTGCAATAAAGATGCTATAAAACAACATTGTTCTTGCATATTTTTTTGAGCAAAAACTGTGAGTCTTGATGGGATTCATGATACATAAAAGAAAAGGTGTTTATTCAGACCATTGTCAGTTCTGTCAACATTCATCAAGTAGAAACCAAGCCTTCACATTTAGAGTTGAAAACTATACTAAAAAAACACTACTTCTCCACGAGCGATATCCAGCAGTTTGCTGAAAACTAATCAATTGCAAAATATTTGCCATTAGACCCTTCTTTGCACCATAGCACCATAGTATAGTGGTTGGTACGTTCAAACTTCATCGAAGCGGCCCGGGTTCAATTCCCGGTGAGGTGCCATGGTTGACTCAGCCTTCCATCCATACATAGTCGGTAAAATGAGTACCAGCATGCTGGGGTAATAGGTCAATTTGATCAGGGAATGGAGTGGCGCCCTCCCCTATCCTCATGGTAGAAGCTAATGAAAGAGGAGCCTTCGGGTTGCCTCTAACTGCGGTCGGCCAACTTACTTACTTACTTACGCAGATAACTGTCAGACATCACCTGTGGAAGAGTGCCTTTGAGTTGTTTTCAGTTTTCAGTCAAAACCTCTACAGATGAGGCCTAGCCGTTATTTTGAGGTTTGCACTGACAATACTTACCTTAATAAGGTTTTCATTATATGTAATGAACTGTGAGCGATACTAATCACTTCACTATTTTTATTTCCAGATGGAGAAAATTCAACACATTCCTATAAAAGTAAATAAACATATATACCATGAACATATATGACCGTTATAATGCCCACTCTCAAACTCCTACACGGTCCATCTATCTTTGTCATCAACACTTCACAAAAAGTTATCTCAAAGATGAAAACAGGCCATATTTATAATACGAATCTCCCATGTCAATACAATTTAAAGATAGATGGAATGTACAAAAGGACTGCGATTCTTACCTCTGTACCCTATTAATAAGGGCATTAATAATTGCAGATTATATTGTCAATAATTACACACTGAAAGCTTATACAATACTGTGTTGGACTATAACACAAAACTGTGTTCTCACCTCCGTACACTCTAAATTTACATTGAGCTGTGCATTAATATTTGCCATTATGTTACCAGCCAAATCATAACAATCACTGCCATAAACCATCTTTCCTGTTGATTTCTCAGATAATATCTTTAGCAAGGGTAGCATCAACACGGGTATGTTTGGCTTGTATTTCAGAACATCTGATGATTGTAAATAACTCGGTAAAATCAGGATTACTAAGAATAAATACAATAGCTTAGTATTAATACTGATATGTTTTGCATGTATTTCAGTAATCTGGCAATTGTAAATAAATCAATAAAATCAGGATTACTAAGAATAAATACAACAGCGTGAGCAATGGTGGCACTAATACGGGTAATAAGCATCTAGCATACATTTTTTAATAAAGTTTAATCATGCGTATCCTTTGTTTTTCTGTGGCTAGGCCTGTAGTGGTCCTTCTTCTTTAACATTAAGCTGACTATCAGCACACTCAGCACATACATCACATCATTGTAGAATGTTACTTATGCTAAATGTTTACGATATGAATCTCGCGTCCAATGCCTACACTTCTTTTCCATGTACCAGGAATCTAGATTCCTTCCTTACTGTTGCCACGACTCGTGCCATGGGTTTAAATTCCTTATAACTGCTGCCCTTGCATGTGCCCGAGGATCTAGTACCCAGTGCCTGTGGTCCTTTGTTCTGCCAAGGTTCTAAATTAATTTGCTTATGTTACTGCCTAAGGGTTTGAAACCAGATGTGTGGTTCTTTCCTGTGTGCGAAGGGTTTAAATTCCTTACCGTCACCAAGGCTGCTCCCTGTGCTGGGGTTTAAATTCTTGCCTGTGCAAGGGTCTAATGCCTGCTTTTCTTTCCTGTGTTGGGAGTCCTAATTCATTTACCTCCTATTGTCCTCCTGCGCATGCCTAAGAGTCTCATGTCCATTATGCCTCTTTCATATGCTGTGGGGTCTTATTATTAATGACGTAAATTTGTTACTTACAGTGCTGCTTAAAATTTGTTATTCATAGTGTTGCTTATAATGCTGACACACTTTGCAAGGTGGTAAATATTTTAACAACGTCTTGTTTTTCATATTGGTGCGAATAGTTTGTACCCAAAAACACAGTTCAATTATTTCTCTCCTGATATTATTTGCTTAAAGATTTTGAAACTATAATGAACAGACTTTCATATGACTTTCATATGATAAATATGGAAATATACAATACATTTGCAATATTCTAGACAACAGTGGTGAAGGTTTCACATATCCTGAATTTGGCTCAGTTCTATTTTTGCGCACCCCTAGGTGCGTGAAATATCCTTCACCCAAAATGCCTACCACGAATTTTCATGATATTTTCCGAATTTTACAATCATGAAATTCCCCAAACAAGTGGTTGTTTTTTGTATTATTTGAACGTACATGCACAAGTGGACTAAATAAAGTTAATTCTTACAAATTTGAAGAATTTGAACAGCTAACTGTTCATCAACTTTCAGAAGCATCATGGAACAAACAAATAAAATTTGTTCTTGTAGTAATTTCCATTTCTGTAAATAACGATTGAAAAGATTGATAGATTGAATTTAAAACAAAAATATTGAGGAAGATTTAATGATAATAATATCCAACCTATAAAATCTAAAAACTCAAGTTCAGTATTTTTATAAATATCTCCAAAACTATTATTTGTTCCCTACAAAAGTATACATTTCCTGGAGCGTAAGGAAATGCTCTACATAACTAGCTTTATTTGCTTTATTTACTTTATTTACTCAAAGAGAATAAAAATATATTGAAATTGTTCTTTAACGTTTTTTTCTATCTTCAGTGAGCTTTAAGTGACTGTAAATATCTATTTACTTATGGCCCCGTAGTCCTCATCTTATGCTTAAAAAAAGATTGCCTCACTTTTTCTTTCAAATAACTATGACTCAAATAGTAGCTATATTTGTGTGAAAGGTTCTCTCAAAAATGTTCATTTAGTTGGGTTATCTCGTTTAAATGTCAATTGCACGGTGGTTTTACAGTGAAAATAAAAAATGAAATAAATGTTTGCCCAAAGAGATGGTTCATTCGAAAGAACATCAATCTGTAACATTTACTGGTTCCTGCAGTCACTTGGAGCTCCCTGAACATAAAGAAAAACATAAAGAAAATGTGACATTACGACATTATACTATCAAAGGTATAGTATTGAAAATAGCCCATCAAACCAAATGAAAATTGAACCTAAGCACATAGAATATCATTTACATACACACATTATACTGCGTTTTAAATATGTTTTTATTAAGATGGCCACGTTTCAGGTCACATAAACAATTGAAACACCTTTTTCAAAGTAAACTCAAGGCAATTAAGGCGGGTCAAAAACCTTGCATCGTTATTTTTTATTTCCAGGCAATGTGTTATGGTTTTTCAGAAGGGTATTTTGATGAGTATTACATATCAAAATGGCGTAAACAACATTTTAGCAAAATCCGGGGGTACAAAATAATATGTTACTATTTGAATAAAATAAAATAAAATGTTTTCGAAGTGGTTATGAATAGACACGTTTGATTCATAATCTATACACTAGTGATTTTTAAATTAACTGTTAAGCTTGGTAAAATTTTTTAGCCATGCAAGACATAAGTTAAAAATATTTTAACCCCCCGTCTTTGGGTTTTTACTGCTATTTTTCGCAGAATTTTGCTATTTTTTAACCCAAAACTTCAACAATGCATGTAAGAAAATTAAATGCACCCAAAACAGTTAAAGAATTTAAATCTGAAACCATTTTTGCTATTTCTTTTGCAGATTAAAGGTTAAACAAAACCCCCGTCTAAAAATGTTTGGGCCCATATTGCTTGAAATTGGGACAATTTTGGGAAATAAAAATTGCACCGCATGATGTAATCAATTTTTCTCTATTCATTTCCACAAAAATATTTATAGGCTACTAATACTTTCTCATAAACTTTAAATCCTCCTTAATTGCCTTGAGAAGTTATGTCAGGTCACTGCAGAGGAGAGTAGTGAAATTTTATATCAAGGATAAACACTCAAATTTACATGGCATTATGATTTCATGTCCTTATTAAGTTGATAATTTTTCAGGCTAAATAAACAATTGAAACACCTTTATCAAGGTAGAATTATGTTAAGCCACTGTGCAGGAGAGTAGAGAAATTTCATATCAAGGATAGACACCCGAATTTAACTTCCAAACCCCTATGGCAATGATGCTAAACTTTGCTAGTTTTAATATGGAGACTTTAATTGGAGACTTCAATTCTTAGAATTTTAAAAATATCACTTATCATCTGAAAAAATTGATAAAGACGCTTCCCCAACATACAAAACGTCTGCCAAAAAAGGTTCATGGTCATGGTCATAGAAAATTAAAATTCTCTCCTTATCATTTTAGCATGTCATTTGGGAGAATGTGGTCAAAACCTCTTCAAAATCAAATCTTCAAAAATTATTCAAGTCTCCACTTTTGAAAAAATCCCTTTTTCGCCAATACTCGGTCCCAAATTGACGAAACTGGAAAATATTTGGCCAGCAGTCTTGTAATATTGCCTATAATGCCAATACAAATTTCAGCATGGTCCATTAGACCAAAAACTCAATTTCTCAGAACCTTCTAGAATATCGCCACCAATGCTGGTACCGAATTTCAATATGCTAGCACTTAGGGAACATGGTCTATTAAGAAAAGTGGGACACAACCGTCGGCGCCACCAAGTGATAGCAATAGCCCATCCAAACTTTGTTTAGTGGGGTAAGAAGTTTGTTTGGTGGGCTAAAAATATTAGAAATATGGTAGTTGTGTAGAGCGTTTCCTTACGCTTCCGAAAATGTATACTATTGTCAGGAGAGAACGTATGGCTTTCGGGATATTTAGAAAATACTAAATATGAGTTATAGATTTTATAGGTTAGACACTATTCTTAAAGAAATCAAACTCTACCGAAATTCTACCATAGCATCAACAAGCTTGCAATGGATTGGTTTATCTGATATTAATAAATATGAATACAGATACTCGTATTTATAAATTATAGTTTTGAGGTGGTCCCTAAGTTGAAAAACCGGCTCAGTATAAAGGTTAAAAAACTTAATTAATAATGAATACTAACACAGGATCAAGATATTTCAATGTTTGAAATGCACATGTCAAACAATAATATGTTACTACTGTATTGGCTAAAAATACAATCAAAGCAATATTGTATTTATTATGCACAGGTCTGACAAATGGTTATTTGGTTACATTTTTTCAGGGGTTTAAAAATCTAAAGTTTGACTTTACAACAAAAAGCAACTAGAGGACTGTCACCCATATATGGACATCGTTCTAAAGTGGGTACTAAAATGGTTTCCAATGTTGAATTGAAAGTGAGCTATAAGGGAACCACTGCAGTTTACATATCAGGGCAACATCCATATTTCTCTATAAAAAAACAATCAATTGATAGTTCGTTATTCTTCCTGTTTTACTCTTAAAGCAAACAATGAAAATGCAGACAATAACACAATGAAAACTTACAGAGGAGTTATCATTTTGGGCTTGTTGTATAAATGTTTTTAAATGAAAGAATCCTTCATATAACTTGTAAGTACTCTTTTTTTGTATGAGTTCCCAGCAGCCAGTCAATAGTAGGGATATCAAATCAAGATGCATATTTTCATCTGAAAATAAATATTCATCAGTGCTCAAGATAAATCTAAAGCTATGCTAACAAAATCACTCCTAGTGCTTGATTGCTCTTATTATGGATACTGAATTAGAAGATGGTTTTTGATATTTCTGCATCAGATATCAGGTCTCTGAATTCATGTCGTCAGGCCCCTGTGGAGGAGCATCTTTGGAGACTAATGAGCCTCCAAAGATGCTCCTCCACAGAGGAATGCCATCGTGAATTCAGAGGCCTGAGATATTAAACAACACTTTCATCTACCTTGAAAATACTCATGGTGATCCCAAAACCATATGACAAGTTTTAAAATAACATTGGTAGCAGTTTCAGGGTCATTCTTAATGGTATTCTAAATTAAAAAGTAACTTGTGTCAATAAGCGACATTATAAACAAGGATTACGGCAGCGATGAACTGATTCAGCCTTGAAGATGCAAAACAATTTCAAGTCTGAACCTGGTAGTGAGATATCCTCTAGTACAGACACTTTATATTTAGCAAACAGAATGAGACTTCTGTAGTATTTATTTTGTGGAAATAAAACAAGCCTAAAAATAACTGTTGGACTTCACCCATGGAGGAGTGTTTTTGAACACACAGACACTCCATTGGGGATGTCCAACATTTATTTTGAAGCTTGATAAGGATTAATTAAGGAACCATCAGTCCAGTTGAGAAGTTGCTGCAAATCAAATCATTCAAAACAACGTCAGTTTATACCATCCTGAACAGCATTTTCCAAAGATACTACTGGGTAATAATGTGAAGAAGAGCTCTGCCAAAAAGATAAAAATTGTTTCAAAGGTGGTGGGAAAGGAACCCAGATTAATTTAGTGAAATACCGCTCCACTAAGAATTTACTTAATTGTTCTAAAGACATTATCCAGTGACTACCAATTTATATTCCTCACATCGTAAATTGTCTATTCATTGCATATAATTTTTTCTGTATGAAGACACTTAGCTGGGGATGCTAGTTGTTATTGCTCTTAATAAACTATCGAGGAGGTAATGGTAGCCCTCACGGTTTAATTAAAACATACAACCATATTGTTCCAGAAACAATTTTTCATGAGTCTTTTCGATTGTCCATTTTATAGACATTAACTTCCAACTATTCGGCGGGATATATTTTCACCAAATAGGTTAATCTGCCAAAATTAACAACGTTGAAAGTCTTTCTCGCTTTTTATCTTTTTTTAAATATTGTTTTATTGCTATTAGGGCAAAAAAAGAAAAGAAAATCGCTAATTTGGGCTTTTTTTTGTAAATATCCTTCAGGACGTCAAATTAGCTGTAAACTAATTAGCATTTACTGAATAAGCAGAGAAACTTTGAAAAGCAATATGAAGGCCCTTTTTAGCAGTATTATAATGAAAAATGTTGATTTTTCAGCAAAATTTTGTCCTCCAAAATTTCAAAAATTCCCTAAATATATTTCGATAGAAGTATTTCTGCCTAAATTTTAAGTTAATGTACTATGTATTTTTTTATTCTTTTCCTTTATGTTAATATTCAAATTTTGTGCAAAAAATAAACAAAAGAAAGAATCTCACTTAAACTCACAATCAGATTTTATTAATTTATACTAATCTGTACCTGTATTGCAACACAATCTTTAAAAAATGAAAAAAGGTCTATAATGACATCATCGAAACACATCACTACAGTAGATGCAAATGATAGGAACTCTGTCAAAAGTTGGACAGAATGATCACCCTGTAGTATAACAGCCTGAACAAATGGTTTCAGCATATTGATAGTAGAATGGAGATAGCTAAACAAAACAAGACTTATTAACAAGAGCACTGATACTGATACTCTTATTGCAGAGAGATTTGTGAGCTCAACCTAAGGCTATTAATCCTGAACCTATGCTCAAAATTCCCTCCACATAATACTCTTATCTCAAATAATGAGTACTAACAATAATATAGCAAAGGAAAATTTAAGTGCAGCCCATACTAAATGACTTCATGAATGACTGGTATGCATTGAAAGTGAGATTATTCACAGTAGATGTATCTAGTTTGTCATTAAAAGAATGTTCTTTTTAAAAAATGAATAAAGAGAAAATTCTATTGACGTCGGTCATCTTTTTATCTATAGAAATTTAATTTTAGGTAAATAGATGAACAGCTGCATTATTGCACAGGCCTCTGAATTCACAAAGGCTGTGGAGGAGCATCTTTGGAGACTGATTTGCAGCCAAAAAGCTGCAAGTGTTTGTTTATTTTGTTTCATTTTGTTTACTCAGTCAGCTAATCCTAACACCCCTTTGTTTCAGTAGTGGATTGTCTTCTGTTTTCAACTGGTACCACATAAACTCATGAATTGAATTGTTTGTATGAGTAGGAAGCTTTTCTGTTTTATTTTCTACCCAGCATTTCTCCTCATACAAACATATCCTTCATTATTTTAGGCAATATTTTTTTCTTTTTAAATTTTATGAAATGACGTACTAATTTTTTATTCTATCAATTACGGAGAATAACCATGTCATGTATATCTCATGGAACCGAAATAAATGATTATTTATTATTATTAAGTGTATAAAATATTATTCTGAAAGATTCACGCAGAAACACGCCTGGGACATGGAATAAATATTGGAAATTATCAACTTTGCTATTGTTTTTCTGAAAAAGAAGTTCTTTAAAATGGTAGATTGTAGTTGTGCTGACAATATCAATGAAAACAATGTAGTTTGAACAGACGATAAAAACTAAATGAATCGCTGGAAGTTTGGCACAATTCTAGAACTTATGTATAATTAATTTGAACTTACAGCCATATTTCAAAATAATTGTAACCGGTCAATATGATCACAGTATTGAATTTTTCAAAGGTCAAGCTTGTGTTTTTGGTGGTCAGTGACCGGTGACCAGTCATTACTTCGAGCTCTGGTATATGTGTGTAGTGTTTATGCATGTATGTGTGTATGTATACATGCATGCATGCATGCATGTATATATATTTTATGTTAGGCATAATTACTAAAAGGGTATTTAAAATGTTATATACTTTTTCTAATTTCACAATGTTTTTTAGTCACACCACACACAATATCTACAGTACCTATAGGATAGTAACGGAGGTAACAGGAATTGCCAAAACAATTGGATAGAGTGTCAAGAAATACGATGAAGACATTAATCTCATTCGTTAAAATATTTTATCGTTAACTTATAGAAAGTCAATGTACATATGTTTAATCAACACCAATTAAGTTAATTAGACATTATAGAGTTAAAAACATTTACTGTCAGTCAGAATTTAATTGTTATCTCAAAAACTTATGGATTAAAAAATAACATTTTATAGAACAAGGAGAAAGTAATAATTATTTTGAAGAAGTTGAAAAAGGAAGCTTCCCAAAATCAAAATAGATGCCAAAAAAGATTCAAATTCTCAAAGGAAAATTAACATGACAAACATTTCATATGTCTCTACTTATCTACTTATTATTTAGGTATGATACATTGCTTACCTTTTTCTTGAAGTCTCGCCTTTTGAAACTCGTGGATAATCAGTCCCGAGTTGTCAAAATCAAAAAAAAAGAAAAGAAAGGCCATCGGTCTCGTAATATTGCCTAGAATACAGATACCAAATTTCAAGATGGTACCATGCTTTTTTGAAGACTAAGTGAACAAAATCAAAGAATTTGGGAAGCCCTCCAAAACATCACCTCACATGCTGGTACTAAATTTCAAAATGGTAGTAATTTGGTAACATGGTCTATTTAGAAAAGCATAATGCTACCACTGTTGCCACAAAGTGATGGCAATAGCCCACCCAAACAAAGCTTGGCGGGCTGAATATTATTTTGGTGAATGTGGACAAACCTTCAGAGAAATGTTATTGACATAACACACTTCTTTGTAGAAACAAATTTGACTCAAATTGAACACACCTTGTATCATTCTTTTGATCATCTTGGGCACAAGTTAATAAATTTTCATGTATTGTAGAAAACAGTAGATCTGCTGAACTGCTTTGGTTTTGTAAAATTCTTGTGACAGGATGGTGTTGACGAAAGAAACTAAAATCAGTAAAATGGCATTACAGTTACATTCTCCACTCTGATAAAGACATGAAGAAACTTTCAAACAAACATGACACTTCTTACATTTCAATCCTTTTTTGTTGATTATTGTTTAAAATAAATAATCCCACTAATTCACACACTTTAGCTCAATCGAAACAACCCATTGGAATGTCGAAATCCATGTTACCTGATATTTTTTACCCAAGGGGCTTCCTTTATTCAATATTGTTTTATTTATTATGTGTCGAGAAATACAAGCCCAAGTTCGATAATGCAGACCTAGCTTGCAAGGTCTGTATATAGACGGAGGGATTGTATTACGAGGTCAGAATAACATAACAGTTATTATTGGATTTATTATCTGACAGAATATTTGGAAAAACGATAGGTCTTCAAAGTTCTTAGTAAAAACCAGGTCCGTAGATTCTAAATATTCAATCTTTTAAAAACAAAGATGTAAACATTTGAAAATCATTAAGCATTTAAAATTTCTCTGGTACGAATGAAGAAGTTTTGTTTACTATTTTTATCATAGCAAAAAGTTTATAGATTTTGCTGCGTTTTCACAAGCATAATGAGGAGACCATTGCACAACACAGGGCTCGAAATAGATAAATTTGTAGAAACAGAGGTCTATGCCGTAAACTAATTACTCAGTTACTTGAAGAAGGATAGAATAATTTATCGTGTTTGATACATGAAATTCTTCATCATCACCTGGAGCTAATAAATCTGACATAGTGTCCTGTTGTTTGTTAGAAGCTGCATGTCTATCCTTCAACTGATTAACGTGCATTCAATTACGCAACATGAATATTTTTAGAACTGGATGAATAGCGTTGTTCGTTGTTAGTTTTTCACCGTGTATATGTTTTAAACTACCAATATTTTTTCTATTTTAAGCTACCATTCCTAAGAATACAGAATTGATTCCAGTCTGTAAAAAGTCCGTAGTAAAATAGCTCAAAAGCTAAACAGGATTTGTTATAGGAGCCATCTCCAAAATTCGTTACCAAAAGCAGATATCTTAGCAGCTTTAAAAAAGTAAAATTCGATAATTTTAAGAAAAATTAATCTATGATGAAGAGTTTTAAAAGTCAATGAGCTTGCAATTGATTGGTTTCTTTGGGGAAGAAACCAATCAATTGCAAGATCATTGATTCAGCACTCTTCTCCTGGTACATAGACAAATACATTGCAAGATATTTTGCTTCTTTGAATTGATAATCAATCACTTGTTAGTTTTCAGCTAGGCAGCATTTTGCAGTGTTCTCCATCAATTCAGTACTTGAGGAGTTAAATGTAATGTATGCAAGTGAATAGAAAATAACATTTTAGTAGCAAATTAAATCATCGTTGGAAGGATAAGGATCGTTGTTGGTTTCAGACTATGACCCACTTTAAACACATATCTGTTTTGTTTGTTTAGACCATAATAATGGGCGGTAAGTTACCTGTCCATTGAATCATCAAGAAGTAGAATTTTGAGAACAAGTATCAACAAAGTTCTGAATGGTCTAAACAAATAATTACATAATTTATTTTCCAATTTGTAAGACTTACAAAACAATTTGAATACTGAGAAATAAATACATGTACATGCTCTTTGTAGTTTTAAATTTTATACCAATGATGGCCAATCTTTACGTTGATATAATAGCAGATACAAGAGGAGTTATAAACGTATGATGTCCCTACAAGAATATCCTAATCATTAATCTATGAAAATTCCCTTGTGTCTTTGACCTTCACGACTACCTCAAAGTGAAGGCTACCACAGGATATGAACTTGGCTGAACAGGAATCTGCTGTAATACAGCATTATTCTGAAAAGGAAGGATTATATACCTCTCCTCCATCATTAAATAAATTTAAAAGTGGACATAGACAAATGCTACTAATAATTATGATCCAATGCTCAAAATAACATGTGCCAGAGTGATTTTTGAGCAAAGCAGTGATTATGGCTATTAGTTTGATAATTTCAGTTAACAAGTTTGCAAAATACAAGAGAAATTTTGAATATTTTGAACATCCAGTATTAACCAAATAATGCCAATCGGATATATCTACCATTCGAAAAAAATTATATTATGACCTGCCTCTCTCTAAAATCCAATGATGACAGAAACAAATATCATTGCAAGAGAAAATTAGGGCCACATCTGTGGGGGCTGCAGAGTCAGACTGAATTATCATTTTTATTTTTAAGATTTACTTACTTCTCTAGTGCGCTTTGAGATACACATACTGTAAGAAGATATGTACTTTCAATAAATTTCTTCCTGGTCAGTTGAAGTAGAAGCTTACATGCATGTAAACATATAGAATGATCTTCACTTTGAAGGTATTCAAGCAGTATCGTAAAATCTTCACATATCTAAGAAGTAAATAAACTATCAAACAGGCCTCTAAATTCACAACGATTCCTCTGTGGAGGAATAGACTGTAAATTAGTCTCTAAAGATGCTCTCCACAGAGGAAAATGCTGCTGTGAATTCAGAGGCCTGACCTAGGGTTGCATTGAAATCAGTAACCATGCAACAAATTTAACACAAAAAAGTGAATGAGGGAATCCCTTTCAAAGTATATGAAGAAAGACAATAAAAAAACCAGTGGTTAACACATTGACACCAAAATAAATCTTAATAACCACTTTGTAATTAATTAACATTTGCAGGAAGAGTTATTAATTAATTGCACATATTCATTGACCTTTTTCCTCTAACCACAAATCACATTGTTGTGCATGGATATGGATATATGAGTAAAATAAATGTTATAAAACATTCATACCTTTTAAAACAAAAAGAATAACGAGAAGTTTGATCGTGATATTTTATTATCAATATTTCGTTGCTTATCATCTTGAGAATGTTGCTTGGATAAGCAACGAAATATTTATAATAAAATATCATGTTCGAACTTCTCGTTATTCTTTTCGTCTACTAAACTATATGCCCGATCTAAAATAATCCTACCTTTATTTTACAAATAGGTGAACCAGTTTTTCTCACAAAATCCTCAATGTTGCTTCCCAACTTATTTAAAGCCTACAACAAACAAACAGAACAGCTAAACATAAAAAGGTATATCAATTCTCTATTAGCTTGAAACCACACACAGTTGCATTTCTACATACTATTTTGCATTAGGATTAACCGAAACTCATAATGTAACAATAATATGTTGCAACCCTCCCCCACTGAAAAAAATGACTCCCTCCCTAAATGGGTCAACTCCCACCTAAAACTTCAGCTAATGGTAACCTCCCCGCCTTAATCGAAGATTAGAAAATCTCCTACCTCCCTTCTCCTCTCACCACTAAATCCTGGGGGTCGGTGTATACAATGGGTACAGTATATATATATATATGAGTTTCATGTAGAAAAAATCTTCAGGAGAAAGAATACATATACAGAATTCCAAAATATTGCTTTGAATACTGGTACAAAATTTCAAAATAGTAGGACTTCAGGAACATGGTCTAATAAGAAAAGCGGCAACGTGATAGTAATAGCACATCCAAACTTGGTTTAGCATGAATATTGTATTCTAACTTCTCATTAATCATTACCTTTGGAGACCCTGGTACTAACCTACAGAAGGAAAAATCAAATGTAAACATACACAAATTTTGGATGCCCATGCTAAACTTTTTTTGGCAGACTAATGAAAAAATAAATAAAGTATGGAAAGAAACATCAAACCTCACCTGTTTTTGAACAGGTCTTATGCTTGCCAACTTTGACGTCATTTTTTCTTAATAAGTGTTTGGTAAATTAATTAGTAACATCTAGAGTATACCAAAGGGAAAATTAGATTAAATATGTTGAAGATGATTTAATTTATGCCTGCACAAATTATGTAAAGCACTATCAACATGATTTATAATGGGAGATATCAAATACCATAAAGGAAGAAAACTTTACAGAAAGAAAATTTCACAAACTTTGCTAAAATATGTGAAATTAAATTCCAACAAAAATTACTAATCAAAGGTACGAAAGTAGCCCACCAAGCCAAGTGAAAGTTAAATCTAAGCACATAAATATGATTTGCATACACACATTATACGTCTGTGTTTAAAATATGTCTTTATTAAGATGGTAAAGTTTCAGTTCAAATAAACATTTGGAACGCCTTTTTCAAGGTAAAATTATTGTCAGGTCACTGTGGAGGAGAGTAGTGAAATTTCATATCATTTTAAATATAGAAGAATATATTATAGAGAACACCCGTCGATTTCGGTTCATTGGACCGAAAATGCAATTAGGACCCTTTTTGCCCAAAACTCGGGACCGAGACTAAAATTTTGGCAAGTCCTTCTAGAATATCGCCACAATGCTGGTATCAAATTTGGAGTAATTAATAACAGGGCTTCAAAAATTAGGTACACGCAAAGATGGCATTGAAAAAATCTTGTGCACCTTGTATTCCTGTGACACAAACAAAGTTCATTACACTTCATAACTTTCCCAGTGATTAGTGTGTCAACTTTACTATGTTTTTCATGTATATATACTATCAGCGATCAGTAATTTGTTCATAAATTGAAAGGCCAGAAATATATTTATAAGCCCCACAGGTAAAACTTGTTCAAAGTATGCAATAAAAGATGCTAAAACAACCTTTTCAACGTTGTTCTAGTGTCTTTACTGCAGACTTTGAACAAGTTTTTGTCCACTTAACAATTCTTTAAAGATATATATAGAAGTTAATACCTTATTATGTTACATTACGAAGAAAGCAAAACTTTTTACATGTTTCTTCTGGGTTATATGAGGTGTTGTAAGTTAGAATATCATTAGTTCAAATCATAGTGCTAACTCCAAGAACGTACCTGACTTATACAACGAGTACCACTCTAAAGCTTGGTTTTATTCACTAAAAATAGAGGTCGACTTATACACTAAGTCGACTTATACACATCGTAATACGGTATTTGAAATGTTCTAGACATAGCTAATCAAATACAATTCGGGTGTGCAATACAATGTCTTCTTAAAAAAAGACAAAATTATTTTTTAAAAGATTTTATAAATGTGCAATGTAATGTCTTCTTAGATGTTTAACAACACATGTGAAAGTTTTTAATCTTAAATCATAGTTATCTACATTCTCACTCAATCTTCTCAGGTGAATCCGACAAACAGAGTAATCTTACTCTCGTTATGCCATTGGATGCCACGTGTTTGCTCAAATGCTTGGGAATAAAACTTACAACATCAATAAAATAATATGAGACGTACTTTTGACCACGAAACGTCGGGAGTCAGTAATCCTTGGGTTAGTAATTTTAGCTAACTAAAATGGTATACGGTAAGGGGCACGAATGGTGCAATTATGCGCCTCATTTAACAACAAGGCTTACAAAATTACGAAGCAAACAACATACCCTAAACAGGAGCACGAAATTTCGTGCTCGAGGAAAATCAATTTTTAAAGTCCTGAATATGAAAATAAAATGAAATGAAATAAAAGTGAAAATGAAGTGAAAATGAAGTGAATATGAAGTGAAAATGAAGTGAAAATGAAGTGAAAATGAAGTGAAAATGAAGTGAAAATGAAGTGAAAATGAAGTGAAAATGAACCAACTATCAATACTACAGTAATTTAATATGGTCCGTATATTGTAATTTAGCCGTTAGACCAGAATGCCAACTCGGTGTAAACCGGTGATATATGTTGTTAAGTGTGAGGTGCAAAATGGGCGTGCGATATGCTGGGAATATTATGACATCCAGTGTTAACCGTGCTAAAACTTTAAGGTTTTCTGTGTTTGACACAGAACCAAAAACCGAAAGTGAAATGCTACGACGACCACAGGAGATTGTCTATGAAGACGATTAAAGTTTTTTGTTCCAGAATATTTGGTGTCATGTAGATATGGTACCTCCATTCAGCTGGGAATTAACAAATAAAGAAGTAATGTCATTAATAAGTTTGGGGTCGCAGGGCTTGAAATAACTGCTGGTAATCATAGTGGAAGAGAGATTTTTCAAAACATTTTCAGCCAATTTAAATGAGAAAATTCTGAAAAATCTCTCCTCCACAGAGATGACTGGTAGTTATTTCAAGCCCTGGGGTTTGTGTTATACACTAGGTTTATTATCTAGTGTATGCTTTAAGTATCAAAGTCACTGTTCGACTTATATAGCGGCAAATACAGTGGGCATGACCGACGGATGAAAAAAAAATATTCAGGGCTTGATGCCATTCCTCATTTCTAGTATTTTAGAGTATGAAGGTGGGTTTGTTAATTCAGTGCCAAATTTCGTATATTTGCTGTTTTCTTAGGATGATCACAGTGATTGAGATGAGGGAAAGAGAATACTGTGGAGGAGGGAGAATTGAGCATAGCATCCAACCTTCCTTCTAAAACTTTGCTCAAAGATCACTCCTCAGTGGTGATTATTTGAACTTATTTCTGACCACTTTTATTTTTGCCGCTGCACCCTCGGATTTCTGTAGCCTTTCATACACTTTCCCCTCCTAGTTTCTCATATGCACAATTTTATTTTGCTTTTACACTGGGACAGGTTTCATGATCTCTCGATTTGCTTCCCATAGTCAGGGTGTTACTCTTTAGTTTAATTCAACTTTCAACAGAGGTGCATATACAAGCCTCGGAATAGCAGTCGTGTATCGCGTGTGGGTGAGTGTTTTTTTAGTATAGTTTTCTGCTGCTAAGCTGAGAACTGTGCTTGAAAGACACTCCTCCGTGGGTGAGTTCCGACCGGTATCTTGAGGCTTAATAATTTTTTATGCACGATTAGCTTTCTCTTTCTCTTTCTCTCCTACCTTATAATTCCAAGTTTCCGCTGGGCGACAGACTTTCTAGTTGAGGCCTGCTGAGTGTGATAGGAGGTTCAGTTGTTAGAAATTGACGTCGTCACACAGTATGAGATGTCTGTTTCTGCCTATCAGTCTATAGTCTGATGAAACCAAACTGCTCCTCTTATCCCTTTCTTTTCACCTTTATTTATTTGAAAATTTATAGAGAAAGAAAACGAGAAACAGTTTGGGGAAACCAAGCAGGAAAAATGTAAATGAAACCTCTGTGAGAAAACTTTGCCTCACCTGCTAAATCCACTGACCAAAAAGTAAAACGGGCATAAAGGTCATTCCCCAGAAACGTAAACAAACATGGTGGTCAGACATCGGACCTAGACTAGGAAATTGAGGTGTTCTTATACAACCAAAATAGCTATTGTTTTTAGAAAGTCTTACTCATCTGAAAATACTAACTGTTCTTACACTTGATTCTTCTCTAGCTAGGAAAACGAGCTGTTCCGAGATACACGCGTATGCTAGTAAAAATACTGAAATGGAGATCGGCTAGAGAATAAGAACACCTCCCATCGGCTGCTTCTGTAGCTACGTAGCCATCAGACATAATAATCTAGACACATTTTGATACAGATCCGCATGACTAGCTACATACTTGATGTCTCTGCTACTTATATCACCAACGTCATTCAGGAGGAATTAAGCTCGGCATAGCACGCAGCAACCCACAAAATAAACAATAAACCTTCCATCCATTTGCAAAAGAAACACAACAAGTACACGTGCGTTATTTTTATTTCGTAATCATTTGTCATACAAGACTGACCGAAAATGTTTAGACAGTGCTCTTACTTTTCGAATGTCGAATCTTGTTTATAGTAAACTCTGAAACTTTTTGGCCAGTCTTATACAGTAAATTCAAGATGGGCTCCCCGCTACTTGATGTTCCAGAAAGGCCGACTTATTCCGATTTTGGGTAAAGTCTCCCCAACGCTGGTCAAACGAAGTCGACATTTCGTGCAACATTTGTACGGCATTTCATATAGCTTTGTTGCATTCGTCATATGACAAGCATTGCAACAGCAACAATGTCACACGAAATGTCGTCTTGGTTTGACCAGCGCTTTATGCGATGCGTAATTTTATGCAAACAATGTCGCACGAACTTTCGCCGCGAAAAGAAGCAAACGTTGTCGCGACGTCCCCCGGCATGGCTCTATCTTAAAGAAAATCAGAAAACGTGTGTTCTCACATAAAATAAGGTATCTGTGTTCATTCGAAGGAAGATATTAGATTATTTAATCATGATTAATAAATTATATATTACATAGTAATCAGTTTTATTTACACATAATAATATTTACGACCGTAGTCAAGTTGGAATGATATATCGCATTCTTATCGTGACGTTGACGTCATCATCGATTAAGTTGACGTCACTATCACGTTTATCGCGATAAATTATGAAATTATAATCCCAAGATCGGCAAACTTTTTTAAAAAATGGTTTTCATCAGACTCTTTTATCTTTATCAACAAAACTGCCAGCCCAGGCAGGGATAATTCCCAGGATCGGCAAACATACTTAAAAAATGATTTCCATCAACTCTTCTCCTTTTATCAACAAACTGCTAGCCCAAGCAGGGCATAATCCCAAGATCGGCAAACACTTCTTTCATTTCCTTTTTTAAAAAATGATTTTCATCAAACCCTTTTCAAACCATGAGG
>JAULBZ010001278.1:0-23113 GCA_032360805.1 Neoturris breviconis | reverse complement strand
CTGTGGAGGAGAGATTTTTCTGAAAAGTCTCTCCTCCACAGTGATGACCGGCTGTTATTTCGAGCCCTGCAGTACTGATACATACTAAAATTCTAAACAATACAACACAATCCTAAATATCAACATATGACATTGTTGCAATAGAAGATTCATACTGCGTTTGCCTTACATTTTTGCAATTATGAAAAAGATACTACAGTCATTTTCTTGCTTAGTTTGAGATACCATTTTTAATGCAGGAGCACAAATGTTTATTGTAATGTGTTAATGTTATATAGTACTATGAGCATGAACTTGGTGATCGCAATGTTTGAAATAGGAACAAATAATCACTGTAGAGGAGAGATTTTTGAGCATAGCTGCAGGCTTTTTAGCCTGAAGGTATGCTCAGAAACCCTCATCCACAGTGATTATTTGCTTGACACACATATTTTCTTTATAAGAAACCAAACACAGGCCGTAGTCAATGTTTTTAATTTTTTTTAAAATTTTAGTACCAAAAGTTTCTTACAAAGTTTCTTATATGATTACACTTTTATAAAATTAAATGGGAGCCAGTCATAGGCAGGTGGGTATATACATGTAATATAAAGACAGGACAAATTATATAAATTCTGAAGAATTGAATAATAGAATATACCTAGGAACAAACTATAACAGGTTCGTAGCATAGCAAAAATGTCTACTGTTCTACAAAAAGGATCACAGCTGAATGTAATCCACTGTTCCGATTCCAGATACTCAACTCCTCGACTCAACTTAACTAGAGCATTTTGAAAGTTTCTTACCAGTTAAGTAGGAGTATGTAGTACTAAAAGTTTCTTATAAACAGGTTTCTTAGTAAGGGACGGTTTCAAAAATAACACCTACAGAGTACTGAGTCTATGATCTTGCAATAGATTGGTTTCTTTGTACCGAAGAAACCAATCCATTGCAAGCTCATTGACCTAACACACTTCTGCGCAGATTCATTTTTGTTGAATTTTGTCAATTTTACTTGATTTACCCTAATTTTGAGATGATCCATAAAGAAAATACATGTAACAACATCTCACCTAATTCACCAAAAGAGATAATTTGTTGTTATTTGTCTTGTGGGTATTGTTTTTCTGATTATCATATTGAATTTTACAATAAGATTGTTGCATATGAATGTTTTTGGTCATCTATTTCATGTTTCCATTTTGAATTTTACAAGAAGATTATAAATACTTCCGCAGGTATCTGTAATATACCAACTTCGATTACAATAGTCATTCTTGACCAGTTTTGTCATATATATATGAGATTTTGTGCAAGTATATTTATGTTGTGTTCTTGTCGTTGTTTTGTATATACCATTCTTTAATGATCATAACTATTCTTTAATGATCATAGTATGGTTAAAGTGGTTTCTTTTGGGCCTAGTTTCTAAAGTACAGCGATCGAAATAAGAGCAAGTGATCACTGTGGATGAGTTATTTTTAAGCATAGATTCAGGATATAAAGCCTGAAGCTATGCTCAAAATCCCTCCTCCACAGTGAGTATTTGTTCTTATTTCGACCACTGAAGTATGAGGTAGATAAACTAAATTAATGCTGACTGATTTTTTTTTCTGGCCTCAATTACATATAGTTCATCCATCCTCTGTTGATATGCTTGTATTGCAGTTGAACAGGATGTAGTTTTAAGTCTAGTTGTGGTTCAGAGTCACTTTGCTAAAGATAACTTAGTTTATAATAGAAGATTATATTTTTGGTACTTAAGATTTTTAGGTGAGAAACACTAGGAAATTAACAGGTGACTTCAGATAATGGCTAATATCGGAAGAACTGATTGAGCAGTTGACCTGAAATTTGGCCCAGTAATAGTAGGTTAGAATTGAGACCTGCAAAGTTTCAAGATGATACATTGTGCGAAAAAAAATTATTTTCTAAAAATCACAGGGTTAAAACCACTTTTAAGTACTCCTCCACATTGATTATTAGTTATTATTTTGAGCATTAAGTATAGTATGGGTTTAAAAGCTGCTCTAGTAATATAACTTCTGCATATAAGAATCAATAATCACAACGCTACCCAGTGGACAAAAACTTGTTCAAAGTCAGCAAGTCGTTCTGCATTGTTCTAGCATCTTTACTGCAAACTTTGAACAAGTTTTTGTCCACTGGCTACTGTATGTTCAATAACCAATCCTCTACAGTGGTTTGTTCAAGCATTGACTATTTATCACTAAATGCAGTGTTCGAAATAATCACAAGTAATCACTGTGGAGGAGGGACTTTTGAGCATTTCTTCAGGCTTTATAGGAGGAGGAGTGTTCTGAGGATATCAAAACTACTTACCCATAAGCGATATCCAACAGTTATTTGGTTATGTTGACCACAAATCTTTGCTTCGCTACGTCTATAATATCTCTACTATTTTGATTTAGAGCAGCTGAAAGATTTGTAAGGAAATGTTAACTTTTGAAGTGGCTCATTTGTGTAGTAAGTATTTTCTTCTCTTCATATTTAATAAAACTTGTTCAAAGTCTGCAGTAAAGACGTTTAGAACAACGTTTTCAACATTGTTCTAGCATCTCTACTGCTGACTTTGAACAAGTTTTTACCCACTGGGTCAGTGCTTTTATGATTATGCATGTAACCTAAGATTTGTTAAAGTTCAATCACATTTCTTTTTCTTTTTGGGTAAAATGTGATCCGAATAGAAAAAAGAAATGTGATTAAAATTTAACAATATACAGTTATGTTTCTTATCAGAAGAATACTGTATTAACCTTTTTTCCCTTCTAACCTTTTTTAGTTATTTTAAAACTTAAATCTTGTTGTATTATTTACTTTAGTTTTGTATTGTAGCATCTTACAATTTCCTAAATATTGTTCTACCCAATGGGTAAAAATCTGTTCAAAGTCTGCAGTAAAGATGCTAAAAAAATGTTTTCAACATTGTCTTAGCGTCTTTACTGCAGACTTTGAACATGTTTTTGCTCACTGGGTAATGATGTTGGTATTGTTTTCTTCTATTTACACATATGATTACCTTGAGTGTTTTGGATGGTTTCAATTTAGTTATTTAGTTATTTTTTGATTTATTTTTTGATTTTGGAAACTCCAAGCCACATATAATAGTCGGACATCACCTGTGGAAGAGTGTTTTGAGTACAGTTTGCAAAGCTGAAAACTGTACTCAGATATTATATTTAGGCTTGTATATATAAATTTTTGAACATTTTCCCACCGTTATATTGAGGCTTGTAAAATGTATATTATTAATTAATTTTGGACATTTCCTAGAAAGAGTGGAGTAGATAATACTCGAAATAAACATAAATAATTATTATTGGAGAGTCACGTTTTGAATACTCTCATATTACTCCTCACCACAGTGATTATTTACTCCTATTTCAAACACTGAATAGGTGAGCGTAAATAAAAGAATGCATACTTCTTATTGTTGTTGCATGGGAAAATCTTTTTTTATGTATAAGACATGATAATGAATTTAAAATAGTTGTTTTAAAAAACTATTGATTAATTTTAGTTGTTAATTATCTGTATTCTCACTTGTTCAAAGTCAACAGTAAAGATGCTAGTTCTAGACTCTGAACAAGCCCACTGGGTCTTATGCTTGTGAATAGTAAACACGTTACAATTATGCTTGAATTTACCATCTGATTTGGATTTGAGATACTATTTACAGGGCTCGAAATAACAGCTGAAAATATTCTGAAAAATCTCTCCTCCACAGTGATGACCGGCTGTTATTTCGAGCCCTGTATTTAGAATCTAAAGAAGAGGAATAGTAGTATAGAGTCAATGAGATTGCAGTTTTTACATTTTAGAAGTATATAACTAGTTTGATTATTTGTTTCAGTAGTCAATGTAAGGGAAAATAATCACTGTATAGGAGAGAAAAACATCTGCGAAGAAGAGTGTTATATCAACGAACTGGCTACTGTTTGATTCTTTGGTACCAAGAAACCAATCAACTGTCGAATAATTAGCTTAACACCCTTCTTTGCAGATACACTTTTTTTATAAGCAACCATTTTATAAGCAACCAGTACTCAGACAGTAAATATTTAAGCAACTTTTAGTACACAATCATAATCATAAGAAACTTCATGAAATACAATTTTTTATTTTTACATTTGTATGTCAATTTGAAATTCTGTATTACCTTGTTTTTGATATTTATGCTACAAAGCCTGAAACTATGCTCAAAGATCACTCCTCCACAGTGAATATTTGCTCTTATTTGAACCACTGCGTTCAGAACAGTATGCTCATCATGCAATATGAATGTCATGTTCAGGAGATATATAATATTATACTGAAACATATTCTTGCAAGAGTTAAATTAACTGCCAGTCATCATTGTGGAGTGATTTTTCAGAATATTGCCAAATTGGCTGAAAATACTCTGAAAAATCTCTCCTCCACAGTGATGATCATTAGTTACTTTAACTCTTGTTACTTTCATTAAAAAGAAAAGGTTTTCTTAAAGTGTTTGAAATAAGAGCAAATAACCACTGTGTAGGAGTAATTTTTGAGTGCACAACAGTGATTCTTTACTGGTATTTCGACCACTATTCAAATATTAAAGTCATGAAGGAAAGACAGGATTCGAAACATTTCTCATTTATGCTACATATTTTTTGTTAAGAATTTAATCTCCTTTTTTCATATGACTTGTAAATGCTAACTTACTTAGATAATTATTATTCTGTAAAAACCTTCATATACTCCTATACTGCAAGAAATATTAGGTTAATAATGCAAGGACAAGCTTGTTTCCAGTGAGCAAAAACTTGTTCAAAGTAATGATTTTATGTGACAACAACCATATAGAATTGAAATTCACTATGGCAATTACCTTATGAGAAGTGCATTTGAACATAATTTGTCTGACTGAAAATTATGTTCAATGTATACTCCTCCACAGGTGATTGCCATAGTGAATTTTGAGGACTGAAATCCTGCATTCTTTACCAGAATTTAATTTTAGCATAATTTAAAAAAGGAGATCATCACAATTATAACAGACTTTGTAGTCTGAAGCTATATGCTCAAACACCACTTCTCCACTCTGATTATTTGGACTTATTTGGCTCACTGGATTTATTAATGGGAAAACAAAAACACACCATAGCAGTTCCATTATAGCCGTTTTTCTTATAAATCCATAATATCATTAGTCTAAACTGATTCTCTGTGTGAAAGCTCCTCCTACTGTTCAAAGATAGAATCTTTGTCGATTACCTATCTTATATAGTAAAGTCAACTTTTCTATTCATGCATACAAGCTTTAGAACCACTGATATAATTAGAACATTATTCTCAACTAACAAGCCTTCATATAACTGCCAGACATCAACTGTTGAGGAGTGTTTCAAGCTGAAAACTATACTAAAAAAAACACTCCTCTACAGGTGATGCATGGCAGTTATAATTAGGCTTAACTATATGAACCAGACACAAAAGATTAAATATATTAGATATACAATGAAAAAATATACTAAGAAATCTCACAACTATCTTTCATTTTATGGTTTCTTTATACGGTATCTTTGACCTAAATTTGCTGAATATACCATATACAAAGTATATTTCATCAAAACTATTTTACCAGTCAGAATTTAATATAGCGGTTGTCAATATGCCAAAAAAAGTTCTCTTTATTTCATTATGTTTTTGTCATATGTCAAGTATAGATCATTTGCCTTCAATAAAAAAGACAATCAAATTTAAAATCATTGGTCTAACTAACAGCAAAATGATCACTGTGAAGGAGTCATTCTTGAGCGTAGCTTCAGGCTCTTTAGCCTGAAGCTATAATAAAAAATCCCTCCTCCACAGTTATTGTTTACGCTTATTTTAATTTATTATTTTTATTTTTTGACTCAGTACTTTTCAGTGTGTGTATGTTTTTCTGTATGCTTATTAAGACTTTGAAATAATTGTTGGGCATCTCCTATGGAGGAGTGTTTTTTCAGTTATAGTTTCAGCTAGACAATTGGAAACTAAAAGACACTCTTCTGCAGGTGATGTCTAACAATTACTTCAAAGTTTGCTTATGAAATGCTAGAAGTTTAAAATGGAGTGCTTGATTTAAGAGGAATAATCACTATTGAGGAGCACATTTTGAGTATAGTTTCCAATCTGAAGCTTTGCAAATCAATAACTCCTCCACAGTGGTTATTTGCTCATTATTTCGACCACTACCAAGTGAAGAGTCAGAGTTAGTGAAAGAAACTGTTAGTATGATAACATTCAGTGTTCGAAATAAGAAGAAATAATTACTGCGAGGGAGTGATTTTTGAGCATTACTTCAGGCTAGAAAGCCTGAAGCAATGCTCAAAAATCCCTCATCCACAGTGATTATTTCTTCTTATTTCGAACACTGAGGTGTGATAATCAAGGAATTTTAAGCGTATTTCAATGGCTAATTAAAAACTATTAGTATTCAGCCAGAAGCTATCTTTAAAAAAAAGCATTCCTCCACAGTGAGGATTTGCTCTTATTTCAAGCACTGCCTTTCTAATTATGTTTTTCTATCTGTGAAATTCTATTTCTGTCTTTGTTGGTTTTGTAAGGTTTCCAATTTCTCAGGAAATCATTTGTTGACATGAAGGGCTAGTCAAGTACATGTTTTTCTGTGTGTTTTTGTTTCGTATTAGTGTGTGAATATCAAGTTTCAAAACAACGGTCTGATATCATATGTGGAGGAGCGTTTTTTGAGTATAGTTTTGAGTTTATCCTGGTTTATTATTCAGTACTTGAAGTAAGAACAAATAATAATCATTGCGTTGAAGAGATTTTAAGCGTACAAAGTCAACAGCTTAAAACTGTGGTTATTTGTTCTAATTTCAATCACATCCAATTAGTATGATTAGAAGTAATTATATGCTATAGTTAATCTTTTCGATTTTTTCTTTATCTATATATATGGGAGGTAAATAGCAACAATATCTACTGAAGTTTCATAAGCAAGCTTCAAGATAACGGTCAGACATCACCTATGGAGGAGTGTTTATTGAATACAGTTTTGGATATTGGCAGCTTAAAAACACTCCTCCACAGGTGATGTCCAACTGTTATCTTGAGGCTTCCCATAAGATAACTAATCACCCTTATATTACTCATTGTTTAAAACAAATCAAAACACTACAAAGATAAATATAAACATGCATAGTAACGAAGGATCATTATAGTAAACTAAATTAGATTAAGTTCAGCCAAATTAAAATTATGCCAGGGGATAATTAACTGCTGGCTATCACTGTGGAAGAGAGATTTTTCTGAATATTTTCAGCCATATTGGGTGAGAATATTCCGAAAAATCTCTCCTCTACAGTGATAACCAGCAGTTTAACCCCTAGTATGCAAAATTTCAAATTGGTAATGAATATCAAATTGTACCAATAACAGAAAATGAAATGAGAGTGAATAATCACTGTACTGTAATCACAGATATTGTAGCCTGAAGCTAAATTAAAAAATCACTCCTTCATAATCTGCTCTCATTTTGACTACTAAGAAGTTGATGAAAGGAGACCGAAAGACTAAGTTATATTAAATGGAAATTTCCACTGAAACAAACCAATGATAAGCTGAATATTATGATTTATAAGCTTCTTTATTATTATGTAGCAGATGTTAGGAAGAAATAAGAGTAAATAATAACTGTGGAGGAGGGATAATTGAGCATAGGTTCATGCTACAAAACCTGAATTTATGCTCAAAAATCACTCCTTCACAGTGATTATATGCTTTATTTTGACCACTGGAGCAGGATGTTGTTGGAGAACTAGAGGTTTAGAAATATGGCAACAGATGGAGTAGTTTGATAGAAAGATAATCATTTGGTATAAGCTTGAAAACAATACTTACTGTTCGAAATAAGAGAATATAATCACTGTGGTGGAGTGAATTTTGAGTATTACTTCAGGCTACAAAACCTGAAGCAATGCTCAAAAATCCTTCCTCCACAGTGATTATTCCCTCGTATTTCGAATACTGTTATGTAAAAAACATGTCGACAAACAGTATGTATTTACCAAAGTGAGACATTTCTTTATGTGCTTTGACACTCGCGTATATTTAGTTACTTATCAGTGTTCGAAATAAGAACAAATAATCACCATGGAGGAGGGATTTTTGACCATTGCTTCAGGCTTGCGACTTGAAGCAATGCTCAAAAATCACTCCTCCACAGTGATTATTTGCTCTTATTTCAAACATTGCTTAGGCTGCTTATCTTTTTACAGTTTCTAAGTTGATATGAAGTTTAGTAAAAATTCAATTCAGATTCTTCCATCATTTTCTTATTGTGATTATCTAATCTTTAATCTTTTATTTTTTATTTAAAGTACATAAAGGTTATTGTTTATGATTCTACAAATAAAATTTTTAATTTGCTGTTAATCTTTTTGTTTTTAGTAAACCATATGTTAGTCTTTACTGTTTTCTGTCTTATAAAAACAGAAAGCTAAACCATGTGTGACCTTAGCATTTTATATCAAGTGTTGTGCTGTTTACAAAGAATAGAAACTTAAGGCTGTTTTTAACTTGAGAGAAGGTTGTGAAGGAACTTTCAAATTTTGTTTTATAAATTGTGTTTTGAATATAATATTATATTGAAAATCAATCATTATTTTACACTGGAAAGTTGTCAGTGTTCAGAATAACAGAAAATAATCACTGTTCAGCATTGCTTTAGGCTAGAAAGCATTATTTTTATGGTGCTGCATTTTACAGTAGTATATAGTGCCATTCCAAATATTTAGTTTATAGCAACCCAGCCGGCAAAAACCTGTTCAAAGTCAGCAGAATAATATTAGAACAACATTCAAAGAACGTTGTTCTAACGTTATTTTGCTGACTTTGAACAGTTTTTGCCAGCTGGGAGATGAAGTAAGTTGTTTAAAGGTTAATTTCTACGAGGCGAAAAATTGGTGGCGAAAGCACATCACATCATGTGTGACATCGATTTCTACCAATGGAATGTCTTCTTTTGGTTTTTGCTGCAAACTCTTTGTCTCGTGGAAATCAACCATAAGTCTGTTGAAGTCTAGCATTAAGTTCGATAATGCTATTACTATACTTTTGTTGTTGGTATTATTATTTTAAACCAAAATGTTTACAGGTTGCTGTTAATGAATTATACAACATATATAATAAAGAAACAATAATAAAGAAACGATAGAGACATTTTTGATATCCTGAGCAAAACTAGTGTACAAGCCTCAATATAATGGTCGGATATCGCCTGTTTGTTTTTTTCGTTCAAATAATCACCGCGGATGAGTGATTTTTGAGTGCAGCTTCAGGCTTTATAGCCTGAAGCTATGCCCAAAAATCGCTTCTCCACAGTGATTATTTATTAATGAATGATAACATAATTAGGATGGTTTTGAAAAATAGCTTTATTGCTCTACACAAGAAT
The DNA here is from genome assembly GCA_032360805.1 of Neoturris breviconis. Classification (NCBI taxonomy): domain Eukaryota; kingdom Metazoa; phylum Cnidaria; class Hydrozoa; order Anthoathecata; family Pandeidae; genus Neoturris; species Neoturris breviconis. Next base: position 13,683 of record JAULBZ010001278.1, on the reverse strand, counting down.
TTAAATAACAAATGGTCAATTAAAACAACAACAGCACTAATTTCATATACCTATTCCCACTAATTTTTGTGAGTGTTAATATTCACACAAGAAAAAATAATTTTCACATCTACTAATTTTAATACATTTGCTACAGCAATTATTTTTCCTATTATTAATTTTTTGCACATGGCCAAGTATGAGAAATAATTACACTCGTTTTGTTGGAGTAGCAAAATGTAAGGCAGGGTAGATTATTTTTTTCGAAACAACATGTTCTTGTGTATTACTTTTCACGCATATCAATTTGCACATAATATCTGTACTAATTTTTGAATTAATGCGCAAGAAATTAAGTACAAAATATATTTTTATTTATTTATTTTAAATCATTCCTCCTATCAAGGCTGAGGCCACTACTAGGAGAAGGATACAACCCTCAATCTACCTTATTTACCCCGATACATGGCCAGAACCACTTTACAGGGGATCAGGTAGATATCAGTACGTCCTTCTGTTCAATTAAACTATCAAACTAGGCTAAAATCAACTTTTTCATGCAATCATAATCGGCATTAATTATATGCTCAAAACATTAGTGCCTAAGTTCTATTAAGCACCCCTTCCAATAAGCATTAATGAAAATATTATTTAAAACCACCAAAAACTACCAAAAATCAATGAGAAATATAGCCATCCACTTCTCACTGCAAATGGCTTATAAAATTTACTAAACGTGCTTATGTTTACACACAGGAAGAGATTTGTGAGAACATCATTGATCTTATAATTTTTTAGCCACTGGAAACATTTATCTATCATTCTCAGACACAATATTAAACTTAAAGGGAAAGATGTCAACGTCATTGTGAATCTATATCTATGAGAGGATTAATGTTTGTGCCTGAAGCTATGCTCAAAAATCATACCTTTACAACGGTCATTTGTTCTTGTTTCAAGCACGTTTTGTTAGTCACAAGTACTCATAAAGTAATATTAATGGAGTTATTTAATAAATAGTATAGTATGATAATATAATTATATACATTATGGAATTGTAACAATTACTTTTAGTTTTTTAAGTGGTTAGTACTGAACAAAGATATAAGAAATCAAGTTTCTATACTTAGTAATTAGATAGAATGTTATCATGTTGCATGAAAACGTGCTAGCACCATTTATACTTATGGTAAAACATTGTTAGGAATAAGAAGGATTAATTGCTGTGGAAACTTTGGAATAATATTTCACAATTTTTGTTGTGGGTGTAAATTAAGTGCGTATGTTATGGAATTGGTAACATTTTTACTTTTATAAGTGGTTATTACTGAACAAAGATATAAGAAATCGAGATATCTATAGATTATATAGTATTTGATATTTATTATTATTGTGTTAGCAGCTTACTGTAAAGCGGTGTTTGAAAATAAGAATAAATAACCATTGCGAAGGAGGGATTTTTGAGCATAGCTTCAGGATATAATGTTTGAAGCTATACTAAAAAAAACCTTCTCCACAGTGATTAATTGCTTTTCTTTCAAACACCGTAAAGTTAACCTTCTCCACTTTTCCAGTCATTTTAAGATAACAGATTTTCATGCTGTGTAAATATTATTCTAATGATTTTGAAATCAATGCCAGAAATAAGAACAATAATCACTGTGGAGGAGTGCTTTTTGAGTATAGCATCTCAGACTTTCTAATCTGGAGCTATTTTCAAAAATCATTCCTTCATGGCGATTCTTTCAGTACTTCAAACACTTTAACTTTGCCGAGATAATTGAAACTTCTTCATGTAAAATTAGAATGTTGTTAGCTATTAAATAATTTATCGTAGAAGAAAGATGATGTTGCTATGTACTATTTACTTATTTGCAAGGCTTTAAAATAAATATTTAATTTTAAAAAACGGTTTCGATATACTTTACAGTTAATTGTGGGTTATGTAAATAATTTGTGTAGGAGTATCATTTAAAGTTGTACAGTTACATATTACAAAGTTGAAATATGACTTTTAAATACACATTGAAGATTTTATTATGCCATTACAGAACATGATTGCTATAAAATATAGAACAAAATGTAACATTATCATATAGATCAGTATGGAAAGAAGTGACAATTTACATAAAGACTGAAAATAAAAGTGCTCAAACTAAGGACCGATAATCACTGTGGAAGAATAAATCTTAAAGATTGTGTAAAATTCTGAAGCTATGTTCAAAAATATCTCCTCCACTGTGATTATTTACTCTGATTTCAACTACTGTTAGTTTGTAAGAAATTAAGAAAAGAATAATTAATTATATTTTAAATAATTAGTTATGTAATACACTGTTACAGTAGTTGAAATAAGAACGAATAATCACGTGTAGGAGTGATATTTGAGCATAGTTTCAGGCTACAAAGCCTAAAGTTATACTCAAAGATATTTCATCCACAGTGATTTACTCTTATTTCGACCACTGTTTAGGAATTCTGTGATAATTTGGATACAATCTGGATACCATCTTTCCTGATTATTTATATCTATATTATGTCATATGAAATATATTTATCTATTCTATAATACCCAAAGTATTTATTATGGAAGAAAAAGTTTAACCACAGCTTGTCAAATAATCACAATATGTTTAGGGGGTTTGTAACCTACGGACGTAATAGTACACTCCTCCGTAGAGATTAAATGATTATCTACAGTTATTTTAGTTTATTGAGAGATATGAGGTTACATCTTGAAATATGAATCATGAAGTAAGAATTTAGTTGAACTAGAGAAATCTGAAATCAGTATCTGGTGAAAGACATGTACCAAACTACTTTGAATTATTATTACTAGCAATGTTCGAAATAATAGCAAGTAATCACTGTGGAGGAGGAATTTTTGAGCATTGATTCAGACTTTCTTGCCTGAAGTAATGTTAAAAATCACTCCTCCACAGTGATTATTTTTAAGATGTATATTTAAATGATGTGCACTACTGCTAAATTTGAAGTATAATTGAAGAATGGATTTAAGTCACACAAAGCGAAGGTCTCGCAAGACAAGGTCTTTCAGTGGATCTGCGAATATGTCTTACTCAAGTCAACGTCGTAAAACATGGTCTGGAGATGCTAGTAGTGATCATTACTTTCTGAGAATTGTTGAAGTTTATGATGACGTAAGTTAATACGATTGTTTTATCCCTACACAAAACAATGTTTGAATATTCTATTGTTATCACAATGATAAGTGCAAGATTGGTTGATTTCATCCATAACGGTTGTTGTTTCTTCAGGGGTTGAAATAACTGCTGGTCATCACCAGGTGGAGATATTTTTCAGAATATTTGAAAAATCTCTCCTCCACAGTGATGACCAGCAGTTATTTCAACTCCTGTTTGTTGATATTACTACAGTGGTCAAAATAAAAAAGAAATGCTGACTGTGGAAGAGGTATTTTTAACATAGTTGCAGGCATTGTACCCAGGCTCTGTAGCCTGAAGATATACTCAATAATTATACTGACTTTAAGCATGTTTTTTCCCTTGGGTACAAAAAATAAATAAAAGCATTTAACTACATTACGTTAAAATACTAGCACAGCTGCATTGTGGGAATCGTGAGAACGGCAGTAACTAGATACTCTACACCTATTTTGAGATGTAGGCATTTTCTGTATTCACCTTATTTTTGATCTTCTTGTTTAAGATAATTTCAAGTTTAAGATAATTAATCCGCACTCAAATCCTATATTATATATAGAGGGGTTTTCAGTGATTTACATTTATATATGTGTTGGGGGTATGTACTTATGTTATAAAATAGCAGAAGTGGCAGAAGCTTGTTAAAAGTCTATTGTAAAGATGCTAAAAACAATGTCGAACGATGTTGTTCTAGTGTCTTTACTACAGACTTTGAACAAGCTTTTGCCTACTGAATGAAGGAGGCAATGATGTATCACTAGTGTTGACTTTGCTGACTAGGTTGTCCTTCATACTAATGTAGTCATTATAATTGTTTCTCTTACTATGGAAGAGTGATTTTTAAAAATAGCTTTATGTTTGTTAACCTGACAAAAATTTTAAGCAAGTATTGGCAGAAACATTTCCAACTAACAAATATTTCAGGTATTAAGAATGATGCCAGAAAACGTCAGATAGATGACAATTTGAAACGTAACACAACCCTTATGCAAGCATTATTCTTAAATGAACAATGATAGTACCGATATGTATGCTTTTTCTTTTCATAGTTGATTAAGTAAAGTTTGTAAGTAGATTGAATATGTGCATATTATCCATAAAGGTGGATTTCCAGTTAAGAATTTGAGCGGAAATAATCTGCAGAGAAATTACTTTTCTGTAATTTGATAGGTTACGCTTGTTTCACTTAAAAAGTTGACTTCAGTTCTACTTTGAAATTTCATTTTTCTGGGAATTTTTTTCACTTAGATTCTTAAATGCAAATCCATCTTAATGAATCAGTGGTCAAAATAAGAGCTGTGGAGCCTGAAGCTATGCTTAAAGATCACTCCTTCACAGTGATTATTTGCTCTTAATTTCAACCACTGTAAGCGATATTTATATAAATACGTAAAACAAATATGAAGAAAAAACCTCAATATAGCGGTCAGATATTAACTGTGGAGGAGTGTTTTTGAGTACAGTTTTTAGCTTTGCAGCTGAAAACTATACTACAAAAACACTCGTTCACAGTTCAAAATGACCTCTCGAATACTCAAGAGATTTATCGAGTAGCCTTATGACTAAGGTCTTAGGATCTAAGGTCTTTTTGCAAACTTGACAAATCTTGTTGTTTCTAGCAGCCTAGTACCCAGGCTGTTTCACTTGCTAATCAGATTTTGAAATTTCATATTTTTGCTCAAATTTCACTTTGCCTCAAAGATTTTTGTGGGAGATTGTAGACCTTCTTAACGCCCTTTAAATAAATTGATCTCTTTAAATACGTTATCTGTTAAAAATTCGTCAGTTAGATTAAATTTTGCATTGGTAACAAAATGTTTGAATAAATTAACTTCTGTAATACGTTACCGGTTAAAAATTTGTCGGTTTGTGGTACAATCTTGCATTAGCGACAATTTGTTTGAAAAAAAGAGAATATTTTTTCCCAAATGTAATCTAAATTATAATGCACAGGGATGATCTAAAAGAGATTCTAGTTTAGGCATAAACAAATTACGACTTTAAAATTGTTGCTAAAGCCTACTACACACTTGCTAAAACCTTGATGAGATTAGATAGTATTTAATTTAACAATGTAGAATACAGAGCTATAAGGCAAAATACATTGCCATCTTTTCTATTTAAAATATGAAAAAAATAAATTAAAAACAGAAAGAACAGCATACAAAAAAAAAGTGAAAACAGCCCAAAATAAAAGCGAGAACAGCCTTAAAACAAAGTGAGAACATCGTAAAAAAAGAGCGAGAATATTGAAAAAAATAACGAGAATGTAAAAAAGAGATAGAACAGCCTAAACAAGAGACACCTCTGGGCCATCAAAAAGTTTTATTTTTTAAAAAGAGACCTTTGCTAGTCTAAAGTTGTCTGTGCGGGCCGACTAACTGGACTAACTGAGGTGAAATTTTCAAGCCGACTTGGCTTCTTGTTCAGCATTTGAAGTAAGAGTAAATAATTACAGTGGAAGAGTGATTTTTGAACAAAGCTTCAAGCTACAAAATCTGATGTTATGCTCTAAAATCTCTTCTCCAAGATCATTTATTAGCTCTTTTTTTGAACACTGTAAATGATATTTATATAATACTCTGTAATAACTTTATTTTTTTCTTGTCTTGCTGGATGAAGATGAAGAAATTGATTGACGTTATTTTGATATTATTGTCATTTAGTACAAAACGTAAAATTGACTAAAAGTGAAAATGTTGCATTAGAATTAAAACCTCGATTAAGCTCCCCCCTCGCGTGTTACAATGAAAATACAAAGATTGTTACCAGTACTCAGTACTTGAAATAAGAACAAATAATCACTGTGGAGAAGTTTCTAGCATTGAATAATATATAATTCCGTGTTCAAAATAAGAGCAAATAATCCCTGCTGAGGAATGATTTTTGAGCATAGCTTCAAACTGTAAATCCCGAAGCTATTTTAAAAATCACTCCTCCACAATTAAAGCAAATGTTGCTGCTCTTTGAGTCTCGAGTAATGAATAAGTTTGAAACAGGCTGAAATATTAGCGTTATTTTTCTTCATGGGTAGCTAATTCATTCATTTATTTTTATCACTGCATGATACAGCTCAGAATAGAAACAAATGTGCAGGAGAGATTTAAGAGCCTACCTCACACTTTGTATCCTGAATCCTCACAAAACACTTTTCCGCAGTTACTATTAATCTTATTTTAAGTACTGCGAAACTTTTTTTTTCATCACTGCATGATATACATTATATAAGATAGTTCTATTTATTAATATTTTTGCTATCTTCTTAATATTATAAGAAATTTTAATAGTTTGTTGATAACGTAAAAAGAATTGATAATTGTAACTAGTTTCATCGTGTGGTGTTATCCCTAAGCTATGTAAAGATGTGTTAATTGCTGTATAGAAAACCCTTCTTCTATGATACATCTATGATACATGAATTTTATAAAAGAGCATAAATTCGTTCATTTAAATAATATTTACACAATGATTTAACATGTTTTTAAAATATGATTTAAAATACGAAAGATATGGTAACTACAAACTGATTTTTAAAAGTAACTGAGTTTTGTACTGTGACACAAGTTTGGAGAGTAAGCAAGATTGAAACAGGTTAGGCATACATACCAAAGGGAGTACAAATAGTTATCAAAGATGGAAAATGGGGTTGAGTTAATGGCAGAAGATTAAAGATAATCATATTATGATCAAGATAGATTAATTCTCTGTTTTGAATGTGAAAAATAAAAATAATACATGGTGTTATTCGAAAATAAGAGCTAAAATATCTATAGTGATTATTTGCTATTCGAACACTGATATTTCCATTACTTTTTACACTGCATTCTCTTTTAATGAATGAATTTCATATTATAAAATTTATCTGCTTCGCTTATTGTTTACATCTTCCAACATTGAGTTATCAAATACCTGTTGAATGTTACATAGAAGAGAATTATCAATTTGAAATATTGTTTGCTTAATGTTAAAGTATCATAACACATCATGTTCTAGCCTAAAAACTAGTAATTCTAGGGTAGTTTTAAGTTTGTTTTCTAAGCTTTTAATTTTATGTGGGTGCCCAAATGAGGAAAATTTGGCAAAAGAGCCACCCAAATGAATTTTGTGTATTACCCCCTGACTACATAGAAGAGAATCATACTGGAAGTAGTGGGTGTCAGTTTTGTTGCACTAATTACAGAGAATTAATTTATCGTGCATCAAATTTCAAAGTTTGAAATCTGAACACGGTTGTTCTAGCGTCTATACTGCTTACTTTGAACAAGTTTTTTCCTACTGGAAAAAATGTGAAAGTACTTGCACCCTAAAAAGAAAATTGAGCTTTGTGTATTTGCGTCAATTGTCTTCATGAATGTGCGCGTGTAACAAATATGTTTAATCTTTTTATAATCAATTCCATTACTTAACACTTTATATTTAATGTGAATCTTATGAAACCGGATCTATTTTATTAAATAATGTGGTAAAAAGAAGAAATAAATTTCCTTTTAACTTAAAAATCAAGACAGTATCTTTATGGTAATAGACTCAGAAAGAAATATTAACAAAAGAAGTGTGCTTACGTTTACAATTAAATGCAAAATCATTAACTCAGCAGTGGTCAAAATAAGAGGAAAAAATCGCTATGCAGGAGAGAATATTTAAACATAGCTTCAGACTTTGTCACTCACAGTGATTATTTTCTCTTAATGCGATCACTGACATGAAATATATATCTAAATTTATAATTTTTAAAATTAGACTTTGTTGAAAATAAATATTGTGCTTTTGAAGAATGGAGTTTAGTAGCACGAAAAAAAGGTTCCGGAAGACAAGTAGTTTAAGTGGACCAGTAAATGTATCAAAACCAAGACAGCGTCGTAAGACGTGGTGTGCTCACGATAACGATCGTTACTTTATTAGAATTGATGATGATTATGATGAGGTAAGTTATAAGTCTGCAGTAAAGATGCTAGAACAACATTTTCAATGTTTTTCTAGCGTCTTTACTGATGATTTAGAATAGGACGAACTTGGTTCAACAATTTGTTGTTTTGTTTTGAGAGAGATCTTTTTTTATCACTAGTATTGCACTAAATAATCATTATGGACGAGTAACTTTAGAGTATAGCTTCCAAGTTTGTAGCCCGAAGTTATGCATAAAAAGCCACTCCTCCACAGTGACTATTTTACTCTTATTTCTAACACTGTGTTTCAATTAAAGTATCAAATTAATTAATTTATTAAAGATAGTATTATATTTATTTCCTGCTGTTAATTTCATTACAATTCATAATAGAGAGATAAATAGTTTTCGCTATAACCATAGTAAAATCTCTGTTGATTTCGAATTATTTTTTTTTTATATCAAGCCTGAATATAACTGCTGGGCATTGCCTGTAAAGGGGTGTATTTTGAGTATAGTTTTTAACTTCAAAGCTGAAAACCATTCTAAAAAAACACTCCTCCAAAGGTGATGTGCTGCAGGTATATTCAGGCTTGTATCATTTATTATTTTATCTAATTTACGAATTAATTATGATTCCAATTAAAAATGCTCTGTGTGTAAATATGAATCTTATATATCCTGGCTAGACAAGTAATTGTTTTAACCAACAAGGATCATTATTAACCAAGTGAATGCAGAGCTTTAGGCTAGAAAGTCTGAAACAATGCTCAAAGATCTCTCCTCCACAGTGATTGCTCTTATTTCAAGCACTGCCAAGTACCTCGACATGATCCTACATGACAAGATCTCAATCTCTTTCTTACACAAACCAATTATGCTCAAACAAGTCTATTTCTAACTTGTCACTTGATCAATCTAAAGAGTTTTAATTTTTAAATGATGTTTTATCTTGGTTTAAATTATTTTTATTAATGGTTGACCTCTTCTAATCTTAATTATTCTGACCTCCTTTATTCTTTTATTAAGTTAAACAGAACCTTTTATTCTAAATTACAAGTACAAGTACAATATTGACCTCAACGCCCGTATTATATACAATTTCTTGCGGTTTCCAGCTTCAAAATAATTGCCGGACATCACCTGTGGTGGAGGGTTTAAGTACAACTACTCAATAAATTACTCCATGCTCTGGATCCTTATCGTTATTACCTACAGCAAAATGTTACCACAAAGAAATTAATCGAATGTGTTACCCATCTTCACAAGTTACTCAGGGCTCGAAATAACAGCCGGTCATCACTGTGGAGGAGAGATTTTCAGAATATTTTCAGCCAAGTTGGCTGTTATTTCAAGCCCTGAGTTACTCACCTTTATTTTTAAGCAAATTTAATTTCTCAGAACATTCTACCAAAACTATTTTAAGTGCATTAATGTTAAAACCTTCAATAATTTAAAATGTAATACATGTAGTTTTTCTATTATCATATGGTCACTAAGTACATTCTATAATATATTTTCCATTTAAATTAGCTGAAAATCTAATCACCGGATTTTCAGTTTAATCCATCGTTTCTGTCATTGTGAATGGTTGCCATGACGATTAATTAGTTTTATTAATAAATCCTAGTAGTTATGTGAATGTTTATATTCTGTGATGTTAGAATTAATAGTAAAGATAAAAGATTTTTTTTGTAAAGGTTGAAGGTTTATTTATAGGACCATATTTTGCTGTGTTATATTTTATCATGTTTATGAACAGAGTTCTTATGTGATATTATATGTTGTTATAAGGTATGAAATATAATTATTATCATACCAATACTTTCTGTTATTCATCGTACCATGTTACATACCAAAAACTATCACTATGAGAAAGAAGAGTATAATAATCACTGTGGAAGAGAGATTTTTAGCATAGCTTTAGGCTTTCTAGCCTAAAGTTATTATTAAAAATCATTCCTCTGCGGTGACTGTTTGCACCTATTTTCAGCCACTAACTACACTGGTTTTGTAGATTTTTAAAAAACTGAATTGGACTAAATTTTTAAGAGAAAGAAGTCAACTCCCAGTGGGAAAAAACTTGTTCAAAGTCCACAGCAAAGACACTAGAACAATGCTTTGAATATTGTTCCAGCATCTTTACTGCTGACTTTAAACAGGTTTTGCTTGCTAGGCTCGGTCACAATTGATTGGTTTCATTGGTTTCTTCTATACAAGGAAACCAATCCATTGCAAGATTTTTAACTTGGTAACATTCTCTGCAAAAGTCTTAGTTATTTAGTTTACGTTATTTTTTTCAAGAAAAACTGTGTGAACAAGAGTAAGTAGTGTCTGTTTAGAAGAATAGGGTCTTTCGATTCTACACAAGCACATCTGGCAGTAAGCCTGAATATAACTTCCGAACATCACCAGTGTAGAAGTGTTTTTTGAGTTAGTGTTTAGCTTTTAAGCTGAACACTATACTCAAAAAACACTCTTCCACAGGTAATGTCTGGCGGTTATATTCAGGTTTAGGCAGTATCAAGGTTATTAACTTAATATGCTGCAAGCCTCTAAATAATGGTTTGACATCACCTGTGGAGGAGTGTTATTCAGAATGTTATTGATGTTTAGATCAAATTATGTGCAATGCTCAATTAGCAACAAATAATCACTGTGGAGGAGCAATTTTTGTAGCCTGAAGCTGTTTACAAAAACCACGCCTTCACAGACTAAAAACCACCCTATTGTAATGACTATAATGCTGTTCTTTGTAGCATTGTATGTGGCTCATATTATTACCATTGTATAATCATGAACATAAATCTTTGATTAAAGTTTTCCCCTTCTTGCACTGGCCACGTTATAGGGAGAGCATTTGAAAATCTTTGAAAAATCCAGACAATCGTGGACTTAGATCTTTGATAAAAGTTTCCCCCTCCTCCACTGGCAATGTTGACGGCATGCCGGAGCACTTTTTCACATTGTCAGCATTGATTTAGGGGGGAGGGGGAGTAAATAGATACATTTTATCAATATTATTTATGACCACAATTGTAGATCATAATAAGATTGGTTCATTACAAGAGTTTATTTTCATACTGTAACTTTTAAATATTTTTATTTATAGTGTAACCAAGTGATGAGCCAACAGCAAAATACATTAGTTGCAACAAATCGTGCTGTTGTTGAAGATATTGAACTAAATTTTGGTGATGTAAGTTATATATCTTCGCAGAACCAAATAGAGATGCAAAGGTCAGAATATACTCATAATAATTGCAAAAGACGGTGTTGCCTTGTTTGTCCTAATTAGTTCATTAATTACAAAATCATTCATTGTTTTGACACTCTTTCCGTTATATTTTTATTTTGTACTCCTATAATGTTGACTATTACTGAATTATTTAGATATTTTGTTTTTAACTATGTTTAGTCATCTTTATTTGAAAATGGACAATGTTACTTTGAATTCATTGCAGTGTTTTTGTGTACCTTGTATTAGACTTAGGATCTTAGGACTTTTCACAAACTCAACGAATTCTGTTGTTCCCAGCAGCCTAGTACCCAGGTTTTTGGAACAAATTCATTTTTGCGTCATTCGTCTTGCTAATCAAAATTATAGACTTTTCCTCTAAGTTGAAATTTCGAATTTTTGTCAAAAATGTTACTTTTGATTGTAGATACTAAGGATTATTTTATTTGTAGGATAAAGATATCGAAGTTCTTGATCATTCGAAAGCATTTGACGCTGTTGTATTTGATGTTATAAAAGTACTGCCAGAAGATATTGCTGTAAGGTTTTATTCACATAAACATACTTTTCATAATGCATAATGTTCCAACAACCCCAATTCGAGCGATATTTCCATTTTAGCAATGTGTCTGCCTTTCCCATTCATATTCAAGACCAACGTCAGTTTGAAATGCTATGACCTTGTTTTATATTTATATTATAATATTTATACCTATGTATAAAGTTCCAGACTGGGGCCTTTCTGTTATGTTTCCTTCAAAAGTGAAAATATATCAAAACATTTAGCAACTGTTAAGCAACTTTTAGTACTAAAATTTCGGTTTATTGTCAGTATTGGGGCCTGACCTTAGTTGATTATAAAAAAAATAGCGTAATTGATTGGTTTAAAGATGCTAAAGTATTTTCTTATGTTGATGTAGAAAAAATATCAATATTGTATTTGGAACATTCCATTAAATTTTTAATTATTAATTTATTTATTTTTAGAGTCAAATTACACTGATAGATTTACCATTATTTCAAAGTATACGGCCAGACGTAAGTCCTATTCTGGAACAATTATTTTTATCTTAAAATTCCTGGGAATATCCGTGTTCGTAATAAGAGCAAATAATCACTGTAGAGGAGTGATTTTTGTGCATTGATTGCTCAAAATTCTCTCCTTCACAGTGATTATTTGCTCTTATTTTAAACACAGTAATTTATTTTTTTCTTCTTAAGATTGATACAAGTATAAATATTGTTCATCAATCTTTAATATTTTTTTCTTTGTCTCTAGACATTTTTAAAAAGTTTTAAGTTGTGTGGTTTTTAATGAGGACAATTATGATTCATTAAATCATATTTCACTTTTGAAAGTGGCATCATCAATTTGGTATCCGTTCATTACGCAGCCAAGGATTAAAATAACTGCCGGTCATCATTGAAGAGGAGAGTGATTTTTCTTATCATTTTCAGCTAAATTGGCTGAAAATATTCTGAAAAATATCTCCTCTACAGTTATGGAAATAAGAACATGTGGAGGAGTGTACAGTGGTCGAAATAAAAGCAAATAATCACTGTGGAAGAGTGATATTTGAGCATTGTTTCAGTCTAGAAAGCATGAAGCTATGCTCTATTATCCCTCCTCCGTAGTGATTATTTGCTCTTAATTTGAGCGTTGTTGTGAATAAACTACACTATTGTTTCCAGGAGCTAACTTGTTGTGCTTGGGCCGCAAAGAAAAAGTATGAGTACTGTCCTAATGTTGTAAATTTCACAAAGAAATTCAATCATGTAAGTTTTCTTGTGGTTGAAATAAAAGTAAATAATCACTGTGGAGGAGGGACTTTTCGTCAGACAACCAATATTAAATATTTTTCCAACACCATTTAGCCTAATCTGCCACTTTCACCTTGTTCGTTTGTCTTGAATACTATTGAAAATCTCCTTATCTCAATGTTGATTATAATATTCCTAAACACTGTGGAGGAGGGATGTTTTTAACAATGCTCAAAAATCAATCCTCCACAGTGACTGTTTGCTCTTTTATTGTATCTGTGAAGAAGGGTGTGGGTATTTCAGGAATTAAAATAGATGCTGGTCATAACTGTGGAGGAGAGATTTTTCAGAATATTTTTAGAAAATATGGCTGAATATAATTTGGAAAATCTCTCCTCCACTGTGATAGCCGGCAGTTATTTTAAACCTTGTTATTGACACAATATTTTTTTTTCACAGGTCAGCTTTTGGGTAACTAGAGAAATATTAAGTTCAAATACAGCTAAACACAGAGCTGAAAAAGTATCACATTTTATTAAAGTCGCAAAGGTAAGTATGTCAGGGCTCGAAATAACAGCCGGTCATCGCTGTGGAGGAGAGATTTTTCAGAATATTTTCAGCCAAGTTGGCTGAAA
>JAULBZ010001277.1:0-23123 GCA_032360805.1 Neoturris breviconis | reverse complement strand
AAACTGGAAGATGCGCATCAATTGCTAATCTTTGGAGATAATTTCCTGAACCGATAACAAAGTAACAAAGTAAGTAAGTATACAGATAGTCTTTGCTGTAAAGATACAAACGAAATTCCGGAAGGGTTTTTTAAAGGTATTCTAACATACACTGAGAGCTGAGAGTTAAAAAAATTCTAATCATTCGAAATTCTAATCATCGAATATTCATATATCTGTACTAAGTAACACGTGCAAGAATAAACATATTCAAACAACATTTTATAGATTGCTTCATTTTGCAGGACATAAACCATTATACATGGTGGGTCCAAAACCGTCTTGGAAAGGTGTCCGAAAAGTTATTCCTTTGTGTGCACTTTGGGCGATAAGAGAACATTATCCAGAAGAATCAGGAAAGGCTCTGACTAGAGATCTTAGTGGGCACAACTTGGTCGAATAGCGATTAAAGAACATTTAACATACTATTGTTTGACTCAATGTTATGCATACTTTGTTTGACCATGGTGCACCTACAGGCATAATAATGATATTATATGGAAATGATGTAAAATGTTATAGACGTCCTTGTGGGTATATGGCATTGGATCAACTTTGAAACAACATCAAAGTGACGTTGTTACGTTGATTCGACGTCGTGTGCCTGTAGGGTGGTGAGTCAATTTACAAAACAGATCTTGTGTGGATGTTTCTAATTGCTTCTTCATTATCTGGCTTTTCAGATGAAGCTAAATGTTTAGGAATGTCAGGCACATTTGGCCTAGCACGCTTCTCCCCTGATGATTTTAAGTATACCACACTTCTTTCATCAGATCTTTTAGATAAGAACGTTGGTTTGCAGCAGCGAATTTTTTAACGAACCAATTTTGTGCTACTTTTGAATACTGCTGTTTGTAACTGAGTTGACTATCTGAGGTTGTAGAATGAACACTTTCACACCCGTCATTAAAATCAAGAATAACCAGTTTAGATCGTGCTATCATACTTCCATAGCCAAATAAGTGTAGGGACAATACTTATTGTAAAGGGACCACTCCCTCTAAGTTGCCAGTATGATTAAAATCGACCAAGTATTTTAGATCAGTTAATAGATACTTGCTCATAACGCTAATGGACGACTAATGCAGCGCAACTTGGCATGATGAGATATAAATTTGGTACATAAAATGTAATGCTAACCCTTTTTATCGTTATAAAGATTAAAATAGTAATATTATAGCCAATATGTATTGAAATAAGTACATATGTTCTGATAACACACATCAGGTTTCCTTCTTATAAACTCTTTTTGCACTTTGTTGTGTCATAAATTATGCTCGACCGAGTCTTTTTAAAATGCTGAAGGGGTCCACATTTCGACATAAAAAATAGTTATTAAACATTGCAATATCAAACCTTTTATGATTATTAAGAAGTGTAAAAGTTGTTTTTATGTTTTTATGGAAAGGATACGTTAATTTAGCAATTTTTTTTGGAAATGTTTACTTCCCCTTTAAAAGGGACAATAAAACACCAAAATATACCCTGACATATAACAATAAACTGTATGACAAACCTAAGTGTGTCAGTATCATATATTGATCACACTTATTAGCCGCACTTACTCAGCCGCTCGAAGGATATCCCAATCGACACACGACATTGAATCGACGTCGAAACAACATCCAAGTGACGGGAATCACTTTGAATTGTTTCAACGCCAATTTGATGTAGCGTAACTACTGGGATACTTCTCTCCTTGTAGAGAAACGTTATTTGCTAACTAAACAACGATACATTCCAAGAATGTTCTTGTTTATTCAAAATAGGTTTTTCATCTCGAATAAACAGTGCCTCTGAAATTATTCGTCGTCTACAGCCACCACAGTTTTCTTTTAAAATTTCAAAATCTTTAGCTATTTGATGACCAGTCATACTTGTGTGTTGGTATACATGGGATTTCTTGTCACGTTTATTGTGATCAATAATACGTTCATTAATCCTTTGTAAGGTTTCACCAATATAAGTACTATTACAGTCATCTGTAGGACACGTATATTTATAAACAACATCACATTTGTGGCATTTGTTGGTTTTATCTTTCGAAGAAAAATACGATGATAGTTTGGTACAACTGTATGCAATTCTAGGTTGAACATGACCGGTAAAGTATGCTTGAAGGTGTTCTTCATCCGTTTTACAATATTCCACGTTGGCCTTTGAATGGTAATACCATGGTAGGCTTTATAATTTCAATTTCTTCGTTCTGTATTTTATATTGTTTTCATGGTGTTCTATGTTTGTTATATGTCCCAAATGTTCCAAATGTGTCAAATTATATGTTAAATACAAAGTTTAAATGTCACTGTATAAATTATACGTTGATAATGTATAGCAGTGGCTAGACGAAATATCCGTGTAATAATAAAAAAGACATCTAAAGCGACACTTCTCGTATTTATTTTCTGCATAGGTTATTCTCTCTTTTTATTTGGTATATACATAATACTATGATGCATAATGTGTGTATGAAAATCATATTTCCTTGGTTTTATTTGTACTCGGTTCGGTGGGCAACTTTCAATACCGTACCATTGATTGAGCATTGCTTCAGGCTAAAAATGCTCAAAAAACCCTCCTCCACAGTGATTATCTGCTCTTATTTTGAACACTGTATATCAACAAACTTGCAAAATGTTTTGGTTTCTCAATGATCGATATAAGAGTAAATAATCACTGTGGAGGTGGAATTTTTGAGCTTTGTTGAGACTATGCTCAAAAATCACTTCTCCATAGCAGTTATTTTCTCTTGTTTGAACCACTGTCTTATTGAATCAGTGGTTTAACAATAAGCTTTTTTTGTAATGTCCTTCAATTTTGTTTATATTTCTAATAATAATTTATTTTCTTTTTTATTATTTGTTTGTATTACATGGAACTTATTGTTTCAAAACACATGTTCACAAAAGCCAACTTAAAGCTAGCTACTCTATAGCCATAACATATTCATATGATTGAAATCAATTTTGGAATGTAAAAATAAAATTATAAATATCAACTTTTAGCATACAGTAGGTACTTTATTTTTCTTTCTATCATCATAAACTTGTGAATGTTCATATTGTGTTTTAAAAAGCAAGTCTTCTTTCAAACGATTATCATGTGAATATAACTTTCGGACATCACTTGTGGAGGAGTGTGTCTGGCAGTTATTTTCAAGCTCATGTTAAATTATTTTTTATTCAGTCTGCATACAGTGGTCAAAATAAGAGTAATTATTATGCAATATCCACTACTTTTGACTGAATACAGCAAAAGAACTGACTGAATTATGAGGCCGTATTAGGTTGGTTCCTATTGCTGCACATACTAAAGCAAATGGATTTCTTTTCATGGAAGTGAGTCCATTCGTCATATTTTGGTTAAGTCTATTTCAAAGGACCTACAATGTAATGTTTTTTTCACCAAGAAAGTGGAGAGAAATAACAACATAGTTTATATCTTTGTATTATACTCTTCCTTTCTAAAACGGTAAAGGCGTATATCTGAATTTGTAGTCGATAATATGTCACAATAAATACATTATTGTCAGTTACCATGAATATGGTTCATATTATATCAACTCGTCTTCTTCATATTTTGTCTCGTCTAAAGACTCTCAATATTAATCCATATTCAAAGGCAACTGATGTAATAAGATATAAATAATCACTGTGGAGGAGGGAACTTTGAGCATAGATTCAGGCTTTATAGCATGGAGCCATGCTAAAAAATTACTCCTCTGCAGTGATTATTTGCTCTTATTTTGAACACTGGCATTTGAAAGTAAATTATTATTTTTCAAGCCTAAATCGGACATCACCTGTGGAGGAAGGGGTGTTTTTTAGTATAAAGCTGAACACTATACTCAAAAAACACTCCTCCACAGGTGATGTCTGGCAATTATATTCAGGCTTGCTTTTGAGTAGTCTACCAACTAAATCCTTGAAGTTTGAAATATATTTACTTTGTTTTAAGTTTATAAAGTCAAATTTCTTATTTGTTTAATATATAAAGGATCCTACAAATTGTTTCCTTTTCTTTGTTTACTTTGTTTGTGGCCGTTATGACATCAAAGATTATTATCTCTGAAAGGGGAAATCTTAATTAAAAACTTTGCTAGTTGCTATGGAATATTAATTAATGTTCAGTTACGTCTATATGCAATTTGTTTTAACACTTACATGTATTTGTATTTGTAAACAATATAAATAAAGTCTGTTTTTTAAGTTCTGTGATTTCAGAACTAGTGTTAATATGACTGCCAGACATAACCTGAGAAGGGATGTTTCTTGAGTACAGTTTTAAATATATTAAATAAGACTTCTCCACTGACAAAGTCTGGCAGGTATATTCAGGCTTGTATTAAAACGAAACTTTGCTTTTTAATTTTAGATAATATAAAATCATCTCCATAAAAAATGGTTCAAACTAAATGGTTTCCAAGACAGGAAACAAAACGATATCAATGGGATTTTCATGAAGAGGAAGAAGAAGGTAGAGAACAAATTCATCAATGGAGTAGAGCAAGACAAAAGAAACTAAAAGGACTAAATAAAACGTACCATGGGTTCTTAGTTTATACATTTAGTATAGGTACAATGAAAAGTTTTATACAAAATTTCAACTTTATGGTTTTGATACAAATGGCTCTAGCAGGTTTTTCTATTTATGTGTTCCAATATTTCAATATAACGTTTGATATTCATGTTAGTTTGTTCGTTTCACCAATTGTTTTCCCATTAGCATTTTCTATAAATACTGATTTCCAGCGACGTGAGAAAGTTCTAGAAGATTTAGCGACTTTTAAATCAGCTGGAATGCTCTGGTTTTTCTGTATGCGAGAATGGAAAGAAGCAGCTGGGCTTGGTGATGACTGGATGAGTGCAGTTCATAACAAGTTAAAAAGTATGTTGTTTCATTTGCGTGAATTCTTACTGACTGAACGTAGTGAACGCCGGAAAATAATTCTTACAGCCATGTACGAAGATTTTAGTGATACCAGTCAGTTGATTGAGCGAGTTCGAGCAAGTAAACTACCAGCGAATACATCAATAGTATCTAGGGCTATTCATTTATTAAATATGATGTCCTTATCCTTTGAGCGTCTTCGTGTGGTACGGGAATATCGTTCACCACGATCTATTCGCTCATTCAACAAGGTATTAATTTTATTTCTACCAATTATCCTTGGTCCTTATTTTGTATACAAAGCACGTGAGGATGAGAAGCATTCATGGTCACCATATTATATTTCAATCCTTGTGGCAATGGTGTTCAGTGCATTACAAGGAGTTCAAGATAAGCTTGATGATCCTTTTGATGGAATGAGTGAGGATGATATTGATTTAGAGCAAATTGATGAATGGACATTTAGCAGCTTGGAGCTAACTATCAATAGAACATTTAAAGTTGGACGTTTCCATGTAAATATCGAGGCTACTGCTGAAGTTGTGAAACAGAGAGCAGCAAGTATTATTCCACCATTAGTACTTGATCAAAGGGACAGTGTAAGAAAAAAGAGCACAATGCTCCAAAGGGCTCCTAGTTTCTTTGATCGCCATATCAGTATAAAACGAAGAAGTACATCACAGTATGGTGAATCAGCAGCTTCAAGTTTTGATATGAATTCCCATCCCTATGCTGATGTACTAGAAAAGATCACAGGGAATACAACCATTGCTAGAGGGGGTATTGTTAGACCGGACAGTTCTGAAAGTTCTTCTTCATTGAAACTTGCTGATGATACTACAAAATTGGACCCCGTAAATGAAGGAGTTATTTATGTTCCAGCTAATGAGGAACGACCACCAGTTTCATTGCAATCTCTATTCAAACCAGAGCATGAAGAACTTACATCAAGTGTCAAGCCAGTTTTGTCTAAAAATAGAACACTTTCTGATGAAAAACCAAAAGTATCATTTGCAACAACTACTGAATACAGTCCTACATCACCATTGTTATCGGACAACGTACCAGCTAAAATTGGTAACTCAAGGTTTAAACTAACACATTCACTGCATGTAAAGGGTTCTTCTAGTACTTCACCAACACCCAGTATAACTCTGGTTAATGTTGAAGAAGATCCTGAAGCTATTGAAATGGAAGAACAAGAAAGTTTGTCACCAGATAATAGCATAGAACATAGCGTGGAAAGTGATGACTATTTGATCGTTGATACTGAACCAGATAAAGTAGAAAAAAAAGATAATGATGTATTCGTATAGTATTTATCAACACTCAAAAGAACAGTAAACATTGCGGTGAAGTGATATTTAAGCATAGCTTCAGGTTCCAAATCTTAAATTTTGTTTGAAAACCACTCTTTCAAAGTGATTATTTTGCTTTTATATCAGACATGCCACCCTGAAATCTAGGCCCCAGAGCGGAATTTAGGTCAACTTTTCCGACTCAAATAATGTGTGAATAAAGCTTTAGTGTATAATGGTGAGTGGCATGTCTGTTATATCCATTTTTCGTTCATTTTCTACGAAAAGGCACACAGGTTCTGTGAACAAGTTGTCAACTTTTTAACTGAGATGAGTACTGAGTTAAATTTCGATTGGACAATTCTATTGAAGAAACCAATCAATTGCAAGCTTGTCAACATAATCTTCTTTGTTATAGTTTTTCACAAACAATTTGGAAATTATCTATTTTTAAATTTCAGTCAACTCTTTTTCGTATCAGTATTTTTCTATGTTCTGTGGAGAAATATTTCAGCTTGATGTTTGCTCTTTTACTTACATGTTTTATTTTATGTGTTTGATAATACTAGCATAAGAAAAAGAAAATTATTGTGAAAGTTATTAAAAATTAATCCTGCCGTTCTTTTTTTTTTGTTTTGTTTGAATATCCATTTTTCAGTTTTATAGGTTAGTGTGATATTCTATTCAGGATATACCAGCTGATCTGTGCTATGATTGTGAAAAAAGTGAAGTAAAACTATTATATTAATAAAAGCTGTTTTAGTTGGAAACTTTGTTTTAATATTTTAAATATTTTTTAGGAGATTTATATTTCAAGCAAATAATCACTGCGGGGAATTAATTGGCAGATTTAGCTCAATAATCACTCCTCCCCAATTGTGCACTGAACTATTGTAATTCGTTTTTAAGGAGAGGATGGATGGTAACTCCTCCATAATGCTGATTGATAGTAATAATCCACTACATGGAATTCTGATAAATCCTCCTAAATCTCTCCCTCACTGTGCTGATCAATAGTTATATTAGGTCTCGATTTCCTACCACATACATTCTAAATAAGTCTTCATAACATTCTCACTCACAGCGCTTGATAACTCACCACGTAGATTGCATCAAATGCATATTCATGCTTGATGAATGACGCCAAACAATAGGTTTCCTGCTTTTACACAATAAACCTTTCTATTCTTTATACAAACAGATTCCCCACAGTTGGTTTTGAATTTATTTTATTTATTTGAAACACATAAAATAAGAATAAGTAATCACTGTGGAGGAGTGGATAACTTTAGAATTTGCAGCCTGAAGCAATACACTAAATTACTCCTCGACAGGGATTATTTTACTCTATTTTGAGCACCGAACACTACTCTTATAACTTTCTGTTTATATTTTATTACACGTTTTATAATACACAGACTTCATACATCATTTTTATCATGTTTATTTAGTCTGTAGAAAAGAGTACCAAATCGATTATCTTCAGGATAATCTTCAACAGTCAAAATACAAGTTAAATAATCACTGTGGAGAAGGGATTTTTGAGCATTGCTTCTGGCTTTTTAACCTGAAACAATGTTCAAAAATCATTCCTCCGCAATGATTGTTTGCTCTTATTTTGAAACACTGATTAGTGAATTTTGAATTATAGTTTCTGATTACAAAGCCTGGAGCTATTCTGAAATATTTATCTTACGTTGAACACTGAGTTTGTTGATAAGCTTTTGAAGTCTGAAGTATTCATCTTACATTGAGTTTGTGGTTTTAATGTCTGAGGTTGTACTTAGATTATTTCGTAATCACCTGTAATAATGTTAAAAAGTTTTTGGTTATCTCATAAAATAGTATCTTTAAAGAAGAGTACTGCATCAACCATCTTTGAATTGATTGGCTCTTTGTATGTAAGTGACCAATCAATTACAAGATTGGTGTGAATTCAATCGTTTTTCTTTGCATATACTTTATGGTTTTTTGATAATATCTTTGTTGTCTCTTTGTTGTAGGAAAATATTTATCATTTATGTTTTACATGGAGATGTTTTATTTCAGTGTTTGAAGTAAGAGCAAATAATCACTTTGGAGGAGGCTTTCTAGCCTGAAGTAGTGCTCAAACATCACTCCTCCACATTGATTATTCGCTCTTATTTTGAACACTGATCATGGGTTGCAGTCCTTCGAATAAAAATAAATATATAATCAATGTGTAGGAGAGATTTTTGAGCATAACCTCAGACTAAAAACGTGAAACTATGCTCAGAAATCTTCTACAGTGATTATTTGTTTTTATTTTAAAGGGATGTTTAGTTTAGGTAAATAAAGTTAGGTATTACGTATGAAGTTCAAGAAAAACTCTAGAGAAGAATAAAGAAACTTAATTTAATAAAACATTATCATGGAAACTGTACTATTTTGGAAGCTCTTACGATTTTTATGCAGTAAATATTTACTTTCAGTGTTTTCAAACTATAATAAAAACTTACTTCCATACAAAAGATTTCAGTTTGTTTGAAGAAAGGAAAGTTTTGCAAACTTCCATCTGAATAGGGTAAAACACTGCCTAAACTTTATCAAACCTTGAAATAACTGCCTGAAACCACCTGTGGAGGAGTGTTTTTTTAGTATACATAGTTTTTTTTGTTTATATGTAGGAAAAGTACTCCAGCATAGGTGACATTTTGACAGTTGTTTTATTGCTTATATATATATATTTGGATAGAGACCAAAATAAATATCACTGTGGTGGAGCGATATTTGAACTAGAAAGCTAGAAAGCCTGATGCACAAATATTCCTCCTCCGCAGTGATTATTTGCTCTTATTTCGAACAATAAAGACTCTGTGGAGTAATGTAGTAAGCTAGCAAGCCTGAAAAGTAGATTGGTTTTTTCCCAGCTCAAGGTTTTTACTTCTTTTTTATTGCTAACTGGTTAATTCCCATTGAGTCTCTGTTTCTTACACAGAAATAAAATTAAAAGTAGGAAGCACAAAGTATATTTTGTGATAAAAGCAAAGACGGTACTATGCGTAGGTATCAATCATCATCTAATGATAGACAGAAAACAGAAAACTAACTATCTCACTCACTTGACTTTTTTATCGTCAAGGATACTACAGTTAGGAATCTGTCACTATCTGTACTTCCAGAAGGCAAAGATCTCTATCTATAAACATTTTTTTAGAAGTAACCAAGCAAAGACCCTAGTAGTCAAAGTTTCTTAAATTTTTTAAAATTTTAGCACAAAAGTTTTCTTAAAAACTTTCTTGAATGATCAAACTGTTATAATGTCCTAGACAGCAATCAATCGTCTGCAGGCAGGTATGTGGTACACAATAAATAGCAACTATTAGTCAACTGAAGGATTTAAAGCACACAACAAGTTTCTTTGAAAATGTATATATAGTTTGAATGTGTCCTTTGGTCCAAAAGAATTATGTCTATGCCATTGACATCCATCTAGTTTTATGTAATCATCTGTGTCATCCTGATATTTAACTCCATTTTACTATTTGAGCTCTAGTACTAGGTTTCTTATAAACGGGTTTCTTCTAAAAAACGTGTATAGATGGTGTCGATGTGATATTATCTTATATAATAGTGAGTATAGTATTACGATTTAGTTTTATTTTATATTTTGAAAATTATTTAAATTATAAAAGTGAAGTTATGACTTAGTTCAATGTTCAAGATAAGAATAATCACTGTGGAGGAGGAATCTTTGAGTATAAGTTCAGACAGTTTAGCTATGCTCAAAAATCACTTTGCCACAATGATTGTTGGCTTTTATTGCGAACACTATTATTAGCACATAATCTGTGAACATTTTACTGACTTATTGGATTTACAGTTGTTTTTATCGTTTTAAGATTTTTCTTAGTAGATAAAAAAGGTTGATATGGGGCCTTGATCATTATTCTCAACCATTGATTGGTTTCTTTGTTACAGAGAGACCAATCAAATACAAGAGATATTTGACTTAGTACTCTTCTTCTCAGATGTTATTTGACCCACTGTGTGACTTTCGTTTTATACAGTTTCATGCTTTTAAACATTTTACATAATTCTTTTCCAATTTTGGAAATTTTGTATTTCTTGTATTTATACTCTTAAAGATATAAAATGGCGTGTTCCATTGTTTGACTTAAGAGCAAATAATCACTGTGGAGAGGTGAATTTTGAACATAACTTCAGTGTTTAGAATAAGAATAAATAATCAATAGGAGTTGTATTTGAGCATAGCTTCAGGCTTTGAAGCCTAAAGCTATGCTCAAAAATCACTCCTCCACAGTGTCTGCTTGTTCTCTCTCGAACATTGTTGTTTATACTACTATATTACTTCATTTAGCATTTATATTTTAGACTTTTGTGTTGACATTTTTTAGTGTAATTATGTTAAGCAATCCTTTAAAGTGATGTTGTAAGAAGCATCAGATAATTAGAAACATTCCTCTCATTTCTATTTTGGTTTAATTGGATAGTTATAAAATTCCAAAGGGTAATCTAATCTCTTAATAGTTTCCTTTAGTTTGCTTAAAATATCTTACTTATTTTACGCACATGGTCGTAATTATTCATTTGGAAAAGTGAGCCCAGGGGCTAAAATAATTGCCAGTCATCACTGTGGAGGAGTAATTTTTCAGAATATTTTCTCCAGTTCGGCTGACATTATTCTGAAATATTTCTCCTTCACAGTGATGACCGGCAGATATTTTAAATTGGAACCTACATTTAATTTACTCTTTTAGCTTCCTGGCAGGTCAACCTTGGCAATTTTCTATGCTTTTTCTTGCAGTGCGTTCAGCTTGTTTCATAACTGAATTTTAAATAATGTAGTTAAAAGTCTAACCTTTTTCTCAGTATTTACATAAATCAGAAGAGTAATTATATTGTGCAGCTGAGTGAAGACCCAGTTGTTCTAGTGTCTTTACTGTAGACTTTAAACAGCTTGGCCCAGTATATGAAATTAGAACAAATGATCACTATTGAAGGAGTGCTTTGTAACCCAAAGTTACTCTCCACCATAGTGATAGTGATTACTTGCTCTTATTTCCAGTGCTGACTTACATTACACCAGTCGAAATAAGAACAAATAAGCACTATGGAGGAGGGATTAACTCAAAACTCCCTCCTCTACAGTGATTAATTGTTCTTGTTTCAACCAGTGGTTCACTAAAATACACATGACGTAATGAATCCAAGTGCATGTTGACAAAATTATTTTATTATTTAACAGCTTTTATTTCTGTGGTATTAAACAATACTGGGAAGTTTCTTATGATGAAATATGTTGTAATATCGATGACGTTTTTGAAAGAAAATTAATTTTTGCCATGGTTATGTTGATTTGATTTTGAATAGAGTTAAGTAGAATACTAATATAGAATAAAAAATCAGAATACCATCATTTGTACGTCTGACAGCTCTTTTGAATTTCACTCCACATTTTGGTTCTTTTTCAGAACACTTTTTACGATTTTTTGTAGATAAACGTTTCTTGACTAGGTACCCTGTTTATAATAAATAATGAGCATTTTAATTCATTATAGCAAAGAAGTCTACAGAGGTAGCCTTTGTGAAAAGCATACACAAGCCTGAATACAACTTCCGGACCTCACCTGAGGAGGAGTGCTTTAAGCTGAACACTATACTCTAAAAACGCTTCTATATAGGTGATCTCTGGCAAGTATACTCAGGCTTGATACATTACTCTCTATATTTTAGGATTATACAAAATTATAATATTTATATCTATTGTAGCATTATATCTAAAGTAGTTGACAATATATATTTTTTCTTACATGGAGTTTATAATATGTCGTCTTTGTTCAATTTATTTATAATCCGTTCTTTATACAAGTTTAGAGTTCATGTCAAAAAGTAATTGAGACAACGATCTTTAGTACTGAAGAAACCAATCCAATTCAAGCTTGTTGACATAATAACAAGCCTGAATATAACTGCCAGACATCACCTGTGGAGGAGTGTTTTTTGGATATAGTCTTCACCTTCTCACTCTTCCACAGGGGATGTTTGTTAGGTAGTTATATTCACGCCTTTCCAGTTTCGTTTTTTGTTCGTCAACGGTAGCTTCTTTAAATCTACAAAAAAAAGTTTAAACGAAACGACATTTTTGAAATGATCCGTGATCTGAAACCAACACAACCAATCGAAAAGCAAATTTGATTCACATCTATTGCTACATTTCGTTTTGAGTTTATGTGCCATTTATTAATTTAAAACACTTTTTTTTTATGCGAAAATCAAAATTCAGTTGTTTGATCAGAAAATGTTGTATTGGTTTCCATTCAAGTGTTAGTTCATCACTCATATATTACTAGTTCAAAACTTTAAACATTGAATTGTATTTGTAAATATATTTGGTACTTTTATGAACGAAATATCAACATCAGGGTATCTTATAAAAAAAGTGTATCTATTTTTTCTCAGATGTGTTTGAGTTGGACTAGTGTCAATGCATGGATTTAAATAACTGCCAGTCACTGTGGAGGAGAGATTTATCAGAATATTTTCTATAAAACCAGAAGCTATATTGCATAAATCACTCCTTCAAAGTGATGACCGGCAGTTATTTAAATCCATGCATTTTGTTCCGACTTGCACACTGTCAACGTAATGTATCAGGTGACTGCTGAAAATGTTAAAAATGTTAAACATTTGCATTTGGCAAAATCTTGTCAGTTTTATTAACATTGAGTAGATTTGTTACTCTGACCTTTTAATACAAGTGTATACATCTTTAATCTCTTGTTTTTACGTTTTCGATCTCAATGCAGAACAATAATTAGTTGATAAATGATAGAATAACTGATCCAGATAATCATCTTCTGCAAAATGCATTGTTGTTTCGACGAAAGCTCTATTATGGTAAAATTGATATCATTGCTATATTATATGGATCACTGATTTATTTCAAACGACAACATTGTTTTCACTTCTTTGATCTCCATGCAGAATAATAAGCACTGTGGATGAGTGATGTGTGAGCTTTAGGAAGCCTGAAGCAATACTCAAAAAGTGATGAATCAAAATAATGCTCATCCACAGTGATTAATCAAAATAATTATCTTGTTCTAAATGTATTGACTCAATGAAAGTTCTCTATCGCAAGCTTGATGTCGATTATGTTTGTATTTTTATTTTGTCTCGCTGACTTTTCTAACACGGATGTTATGGAATAAGAATGCTATATAGCAATCAGATATAGTTTGTTTATTCTCATTTTAACTATTTTGTCCATGGACTTGAAATTACGATCAAACCTGCTAAACGACCACCTCTATAAGAAACTACCTCACCACTTTCTAGTCCTCCCAATAATGGATTTTCTGGTCATTTAATACTTTATAAGACCAGTCTAAAACGACCAATTATTATAGTTGAGACTGTAATTGATTCCTTCATTTTAACTCAATATTACTTTGAAGATAATCCTTATAAACAATTAAGAAATTGATCTGTGTGTGTCTGGGAAATAACGTTTAATTTGCTTTGTTAGTAAATACCTTTTTCAAGATGTTTTTCTTAGAAAAAACAATGTGACTCATTATAAAACATATAACACAAAGTAACCCGTGCGTGACTTTTAGGTGATATACATTACTCCATTATTAACCTGAGTACTTTCCTGAGAAAACGGTGTGACACTCAATGATATTAAAATAAACTGCTTCCTGGAGAAAAAAAACGTGGTATAAGTCATGAGAGTAACATTGCATGACAGTGTGTATAGCTTACCCTTGACATATTTGAAGTATCCTTCAAATATTTAATTGTATCAAAATTGTGGTCGATAAGATTTTGTAATAAAATTTGGCCTATCGTCATAATCTTTCTATTTAATGATGCAATTGATAACAAATCAAATTATAAAGTAATTAATTATATGTAACAACCATTGAATTGAATAAACTGAATTTGCTACTACTGGTTTGTTTATCTATGTCATCTGATTCTATCACTTGATTGTTTAAACTCTTACAGTAGCATTACATTTCAGTCTGAAGTTTATGTTTAGTTCAAGTAACCTGATCTTATGGTATTATTTTTAGCCAAAAAAACCTAAACTAATATTATACATTTAACTTGATGTAACATAAAGTATGACTATTGTATGGAACAAGGATGTTAAGACCATTATGAATGGTACTGGAATTATACTAAAGACAAATTTGTAGTCACTGTTAACGTGGCAGTAGAAAGCTAGTCATGGTTAAACCAGTTAAAAAGACATTTAACAAGTTAAACTTTGACCAGGAAGAGGGAAGACAAGATATCTATAATTGGAGTCAACGACGTGAAAGAAAATTCAAAGGATATCGAAAATCTGTACATGTCTTTCGTGTATTTGCATTCAACACAGACTTATTAAGAAGCTTTTTTGAAAACTTTAACTTTATGGTTATTTTACAAATGGCACTAGCTGGTCTGGTGACATATGCTTGTAAATCGCTTAATATTATTTATGACGTGCATGTCAGTTTATTTATTTCTCCGATTGTTTTCCCGCTGGCATTTTCAATTAACACAGATTTTCAACGACGAGAAAAAGTACTTGAAGATTTAGCAAATTTTAAATCATCTGCAATGATGTGGTTATTTTGTATGCGGGACTGGCGTGAAGCTTGTTCTTTTGATGATAACTTTATGAAAGCAGTTGGTAATAAAATTAAAGGAATATTGTTTCATTTGCGTGAATATCTACTGACTGATAAAATTGATCGCCGAAGGTTCATTGCTCGTGTTATATATGAAGATTTCAGTGATGCTAACCAGTTGATTGAAAAAGTTCGTGCTAGTGGATTGAAGGCAAATTCTCCATTAATATCTCGAATTATTCATTTTCTGAATATGATGTGTCTATCATATGAACGCCTTCGTGTTATTAGAGAATATCGCTCACCAAGATCCATACGATCATTTACAAAAGTTCTCATATTTGTATTGCCGATGCTCTTATCACCATATTATGTTCATTTAGGTAACACAGTGAAAAACTCTTGGAGTCCATATTATATCTCTATTATGGTTGCATTTGTATTTGGTGCATTGCAAGGAGTACAAGATAAACTAGATGATCCTTTTGATGGTATGAGCGAAGATGATATAAAACTAGACACTTTGGATGAATGGACCTTCCAATCACTAGAAGCTACTAAAAATCGTACATACAAAATAGGTCGCTTTCAGGTTTCATCAAATCCGGCTGAAGCTGTTGTGGCACCTTCAACAAATAACTTTGAGGATATAGCGGACGGTCATGTAAAAAGGAAACATGTGCCTCAAAAAGAGAAGCCAAGCTTTAAAGATCGGTTTGTTCCACATAGGCATCATCATGTTGCAAAAAGTCCAATGCGATCTCCACGTTCCATATATTCAGAAGATGAAAGCAAAAGTGATGAATTTGAATTGCATCCATATGCAGGAGTGCTTCATAACATCAAAGGTAATACAACTATTCTACGAGGTGGACATATAAAAAAGCGAGACAAAAGTTATGATGATCTACATAGTTTAAACAGTACTCTTAACAAAGAAACTGGCAAAGCCATTGGTTATAATCAAGTGATATTTGGCGTTAATAATTCTCAAATGAGTATACACAGTACAACAAATACTCCTGTCCATAACAAAGTACCTGAAACCATTCAATCACTTTTTAATGTATCTAACCCTGAGCAAGTTAACATTTCTATCCATGAAACACCTCTTACTAGTGCCAATGTATCTGCAAGTCTGGAAAATGGAAAAGGAGAAGTACCTATATCTGGAGTGGCATCGTATCTTGCCATGCAAAAAAAACATTCAATACCTCTTTCACGATCAACATCACGTAGTTCTAATTCAAATGGTTCACTTTCTCCAGATGGTATATATTGTAAACCAGCATTTGTCATTGGTAATAATATACGCAGAGGATCATTACAGAATTCGATAAACATACCAAAGTCACGTTTTAACGTTTTTAATGCAAGTAACTCATCTAGTACAAAACCATTACTTCATTCAACGTTAAGCATTGATTCTTCAGATACAATAACATCAAGTGACGATGATGGTAAAATACGTCCAAAGAGTGCACAAGAACATAGAAATTTTAATTACAATTGTTTAACTGGTACATCATATTCTGTTAGTCCTGTACCGATACTTACCGCTCAGAGTGAAGGCAGTATGATCCATGCATTGAAGGATGAGGAAATTTTCATCTAATATATTTCTTAGTTGTGTTTTCATTATTGAAGCCGTGATACAACTGCTTTGGAGGAGTGTTTTTGAGTATACCTGGACAGCTAAAACTAAACTAAAACACTCCTCCACAGGTGACATCCAGCAGTTATTCCAAGCTTTGCTATTATGTTTATGTTGAGTTGAGTATCAAACCTTCAAACCTCAAAATAACTGTCTGATATCACCTGTAGAGGAGTGTTTTTGAAAACTGTACTAAAAAACACACTCCCACACAGGTGATCTCCAACATTAATATAGAAGCATGAGTAGAGTATTGTGGATTTTTTGAAGAGGAGAGCGATGTTAATGTGACTATGTTAGGAAATGTCCTCCATCTCAAAAATAAATTTACAGAGAGAGCACTGAGTCAACAATCTTGCAATGGATTGGTTTCTTCGTACACTTCTGTACAAATTCATCGTTGGTGAATTTTGTCAATTGATTTTGGAGCGAGATTATGAGATGATCCTCATTAAACTAAATAGCTCTTTACTAAGTCACACGTTTTCTCTATTTGCTATGAGTATAACGACACGTTTTCTCTATTTGCTATGAGTGTAATGACACATTTTCTCTATTTGCCATGAGTGTAACAACACTTTTTCTCGACTTGCTATGAGTGTAACGACACATTTTCTCTATTTGCTATGAGTGTAATAGATTTTATCCGTTGTATTATAATTACAGACATGCTACTCTTCCAGTCTGAGCCTGAATTTTTGCCCCCTCCCCATCCCCCCTCACCCCTCTCCTTCTTAGTGAATTTACGTCAACTTTTCAAACTTGTAATTTGCTGTGTTTTTAGGCCTAATATATGTAATGGTGAATGGCATGTCTGTAATTAAAAGTTAAATTTGAAGTTTAAAACTTTTAGAATTTATGTTTGTGTAAGGCCCAATTAGAATTGTGTTATGTTGCTTTTTTATGTTATGCTCCGTCTATGAGATTTAATTGAATTCTCTGTTTTGTTAAATATAACCTAAAAAGCAGGGAAACATTACAGATAAGGGTGTATATATATATATAGAAACATTTAATAAAATAGAGCCTGTGACAGGAGTGTTTTTTATATTAAGTTTTGTGTTTGATTATTTTCCATGTTATATTTTCTTTTTCCCTGATGTTTATTTTCCATACTAATTACGGTTGAATTTTAATTTAGGAACTATCTCCAAGATTCATTTCAAAAAGAAAATGATTTCAGAAAATGAGAGATTGAGAAAAATTTAAAAATTTAGTTACCATAAAATATTCTACTAAGCGCACCCTTATTTATGTATACTTCACCACTGTTCTTTAAAATTGTTGTGGAAATATTAGCATGTATCTGTTTTCTTGGAAATTGATCTGCCTTGATAATAATAGCTAAAATGTTTTGTAGGGTGTCGTATTGAATTTATCTTTAGTTAAACTTAGTGCTGTTATGTTTACTCCAATAACAAACTTGGAAAATAACTTCAGGACATCACATGTGCAGGAGCGTTTGAATACATTTCTCAGCTGTCCAGGCTGAACAGCGGATAACTATACTCACTCCTCCACTATTTTTGGGTAGAATTTCTTAAAAACAAAAATGTATTTGTAACATGTTTGTATAGTATTTTATTAAAAGTTGTATATTCCATTTTTAATGCTACTTTGTTGTGAATGTATAGATATATAACTACAATGCTCAAAATAAGTACAAGTAATAACTGTGGAGGATTGAAGCTATGCTCAAATAACACTCCTCCACAGTGATTATTTAATATTTTTTTGAGTACGGAATGATAATTTTGAGAACTTATAAATAATGTAGAATTTCGTACTGATTTTTGCACAACAAGAGGAAGTATGCGTCAGACAATATTTTTTCCAACATTTATCTGACATTTTTATTGATATTTCTGGCGCACACAAAATCTGGTACATCATTTCTGATATGTTCTGATGCCATTACCTTAGGGTTAGAATTCGCAGGAATTTATTTTTGCGAGCGGGCACTTTAATGATTTTTTGCGGGTATTTAATATGGCGAATGGCAAAGTTTTTTGGAATTGAAAACAAATTTTTAAACTGGAAATCTTTTGTATTCACAAGAAAACAATAACTAAAATTACACAAATCATGCTTCGTTTTCCATATAAAACGCAAAAAAACTAAAGCTGTTCCTGTTGTCAAATCTAAAGACGTTCAGATTATGTTTTTTACGAGAAATCAGCGAACTAATGACAAGGAAAACCCAATCGCGTTAGATTGATTGAAAATATTTATTACACAAAAAAAGTTTCAAATATAACACCTTATTGTGTGGGTTTTTATTCCCCTAAGAACCTCTGTGCACATCTTGTAAACGTGTACAATGAAAATCGGTATTTATTTTGCGGGTATTTATTTATAGCAATTTCAGGATTTTTTGTGAGAATTAATTTATTTTTGCAAATGAGCAGTTTAAAGATTTTTCGTGGGTATTTCATTTCACGAAATCGCCAAAAATGGGCGAAATTCAGGAAGATTTATACCCGCAAAAATATTTCTACCCCTAAGGTAGGTGTTTTAAAATGTTGTCGGACAGACATTTTTAAGGGCATTACGGAATGCATTTCTTCTTAATCGGACACTTTAGAAACCTTCTAAGTTATAGGGTTAGGGTCCATTTATTTCATACATAAGAATGTCCACTCAGTCCACCTTTCCGCCTTTTTAAATTTCTTTCATGCATTTGGTAAATTTGTCCACCTTTTTTTCTGTTCACTGAACAAAACAAAATTATGGTCTGCTTAGTGGAGACAGAAGTTTTCAACTTGAGACGGAAGTTTTTTAACTCATGGTCAAACTCTTCTTCAACTCAATTCACTATAAAATCATTTCTTTGGTACCATTTTCAGTTAAAAAGTATCGGATTTTTAAGAGTATAAATTGCGCCCATCGTTTTGCATAATCTTCACGCAAAAACTAACCTTGTTGTATGATTGTGTGAAAACACACGGAAATTAGTTCGGAATATCTTTTTTGATAATTTTATCAACTCCATTGAAGTAAATTAGTATCTGTGAAGATCTAGAGGTCTAAATAAGATTATACAATCAATGCGGATGAGTGATCAAGCTACAAAGCCTGAAGCTAAGCTCAAAAAATCCTCCACGACCACATTGGTTATTAGACCACTGATATCTTCACTACTCATCAACTCAATATCAGTGTTTGAAATAATGTTTGGGATAATCTCTTCTCCACAGTGATTATATGTTGTTATTTCAAGCAGTGCTTATTATTGTTGCTGGAAATATGAATCACTGTGGAGGATAGATTATTGTTCCCATTTTTTTAGGACTGGTGTGGTAGTGTCAAGAATAACGTTGCAATTTATTTTGAGTTCTTGACGTAAAAACAAATAAATAATAAAAATAAGAAGTAATTCTTTGAGTTTCATTCATGTTATGGTCATCTTTAACCAAACTATTTCTGTTTGAGATGAAGTAAACTAAAACCCTGTATTTTCACCACTTTTGCTATTCATATACTAAAGCATGTGAAAGAGCCTTTGAACTTTTGAAGTAGAGTCTAAAAATATCATATTTCCTTGAATAAGTGCCTCCTATATGTATCCCTTTAGATATATAATTTTTAATAAGTGCCCCCCTTGAATAAACTCCTGCACTAAATAAGCCCCTTTTAAAGTGGATGTAAGTGCCCCGCCCCCAACTTCCACATCAACTTGTTCTGGTAGAAAAAACATGTTATGGCAAAGATAATTTCGGCACAAAATCAGATATTCAAAAGGTAGTACAGCCTTTTCATCTCTTTGATGATGAGGCACATCCTTCCCATCTCTTTGATGGTTTTCTTTGATGGTGACAATGATGAACATGATATTTCTGTGTTATGTAAAAACAATTGGTATGTCTTAAAAAAAAAATAACAATAGTGACAAAAGTTTTTGTCTCTATTTTCACAAATTTGCAATAAGTGTCTTCTTTGATTAAGTGCCTCTCTTGAATAAACACCCTCTCTTTTTGGCCAATTTTTTAATAAGAGCCTTTCACGCTTATTCAAGGAAAAACGGTAGGGGTTATATTATCCATGGAAAATAGTGAACAATCATACTTATAATCTCTGAATTCACATCAACATTTTCCTGTAGAGAAGCATCTTTGGAGACCAATTTGCATTCTCCTGTGGAGAAGCATCTTTGGAAACCAATTTGTGGCCTGTTGGCTGCAAATTACCCTCCAAAGATGCTACTCCACAGGGGAAGCTGTAATGAATTCAACGGCCTATAATAGATTGGTGTAGTGGTATGTTGTGTTGCTTTACCAATTGAATATCTTATCATAAAACAGACAGGTCAAACTAAATGTTGGTCTGTGGAAAGGTCTTAGCTTCTTTGTTACTAGGAGCCAATCAATTGGAAGATTGTTGATTCATAATACTCTCTCTTTCACAGATACTATTTTTACGACATGTTGACTGTATGATTGTTCTGTGCAGGAGAAGTGTACGGTCAGTGCTTTATAGCACTGTGATTGTTTATTACTTTTTCCAACACTGACGGTTTAACATTTCTTTTGTGCATAAATTAGATTTTTAATATATTTTTCATGAACCAGATTTTTGAGGATTTATATAGTTTCAAATTGTCAAATTAATACTCCCTATTTCTAGTAGAATTGCAAAAAACATTCAACTCTAGTATCACCTCCCCCCCCCCCCCTCTAAATACAATAATCCTATTGAATTTCTAACAATAATTGCAACATTTTATGAAGAAACTCATTAATTGGTTGTTTATACCAAGCACCTCAAATTATAAGAAAATACAGACAAACCAGCTTCGACAGTGAATAGAATTTGCTCCAGGAAGTTCCTATTTTTTTAAAATTATTTGAGATTGTCTGTTTACCTTTTAGACTCTTCCCAGTGTTCAAAAGCAGATTAAAAAATCACTGTGTGGTGGAGTGATTTTGAGCATTGCTTCAGGCGAGAAAGCCTGAAGCAGTGCTAAAAAATTCCTCCTTCACAGTGATTATTTACTCTTATTTTGAACACTGTTATCCTTGCAGTACTTTCAAAACGTGTACTAATTCTGAAAGATTTTCTGTGATCGACATGCCACATAATTGTATTATACAAACAAAATTAAATATAAAATAGTAACGTAGATTTATTGCTGCAGCTGAGAACAGTCCTCTTTTTGGCAATTGAATTTAGGTTTTTCAGATTTCGCAAAATTAATTGAATTTTTTCCCTTAAATTTGCAATTAGTGAATTCAAAAACATTCATTCTGTAGAAATTGATTGCTGTAATAACAAATTTCAGAAATTTATCACACATAAATTTATTCACACATAGTAATACGGTTTAAATTGTATAATTTGGTTATTTTGCTACCCCTTCAAAATTGAAAATTAAAGATCATACAACACCTACGGAGCTGAAAACTGTACTCAAAAACACTCCTCCACATTCATGTCCGACCATTAGGCTTACCCTTTAATTATTCCAGTGATGAGTTCATATACTGAGTTGAATAGTTCACAGTGGTCAAGATAAAAGTTATAAATAATGTGTAAAAGGAATATTTGAGACTATGTGTTAAATCAAAAACGAAAATTTAAAACGTTTATATTAACATTTATTTATTGTATTGTTTTTCATGCCAGTAGAATATAACTTTATTCAAATCATTGACAAATTTTCCTTTTTGTAGAATGAGGGCTGTGTTTTTGCCAGTTGGCAAACTAAGAAATTGTTTTAGTTTATAATTGACGACATTATGATATGGCATACTCATTCTTGTATTTTATTTTTTAAATATAATACTACGTTGGAAGGAAATTTTGTTATTTTGAATTTTAAGATCCCAAAAAATGCAAAATATTCTCCCGCATATTATTATTGATTAAGTTTGAAAATAGCTGCAGGACATGTGGTGATTAATTTTTTTAAATATAGTTTTCAGCTGCAGAGCTGAGACCTATACTAAAAACTCCTCCACAGATGGTGTCTACAGTTATTTTCCGGCTTATTGTTTAAATTCTGTTTCCGTTGTTTTTCTTTTTATGATCTTACTGTAATTTAAAACAGAAACTTGTTTGAACTTTTGTTATGAAATATGTTGTAAAAGAAACAATTCTTTTTATTAATGACTTTTTATTAGTTACAATATTGATATTGTGTGTTTAAAATATTAGCAAATAATCACTGTGTATGAGCGATTTTTGAGCATTGCTTCAGGCTAGAAAGATATCCTCGAATTCCCTCCTCCATGGTGAATATTTACTTTTAATTCAAACACTGGATATTGATACTCAGTGGTCAACAAGTAATGACTGTGGAGGAGTGATTTTTTAGCATACCCTCATGATGCAGGAAAGTGATTATTTCCTCATAATATTATAAACACTGGATACTTTCTGAGTTGATATTGATACTCTTGTTATCTGCTGGCAATTTGATCAATTAAAAGAAAATTTAGAAATTGTCTGGTCAGGATACCAAGCCTCAAGATAATGGCCGGACATCACCTGGGGATGAGTGTTTTTAATTTTTTTTTCAACGGAAAACTGTACACTCTTGCTTGATCTCACTGCAAATAAATTGTAACATTCATATTTTTAAGCCTTAATCCTATTCATGCTAGGCTTTTTTAGGCTGTTCAAAACTTGGGG